>CABHPQ010166299.1:2096-42767 GCA_902168405.1 Peromyscus aztecus
CACAGAGAAACCCTGTCTTGAAAAACCAAAAAAAAAAAAAAAAACCACAGGGCTATCTCTGTTATTTCATGAGGGTGGATGTCTCAGAAGCCCCAGTCGGGAGTAAAGGCTTGGAGGAATACTGCAAAGCAGCTGGCCTTCAGTCTCTATTGGAGTCCTGAAGAAGTTGATTCTAGTAACAGTGAAGGAATCCTGCGGTGACAGAATATATGAACTTGTCAGCAGGGCATATAGGCAGAAGGCAAGTTTCCTTCTCCTGTGTCCTTCTATCTGGACTAGCATCAGGAAGTTCTGTCCATATTTAGGGTAAGTCCACATGCTTCAAATAATCTGATCATGAAAATCCCCTACAGGAGTGCCCAACAGCTTGTGTTTTGATTGATTTCAGGTTAAATCAAATTGGCAACCAAGACTTGCTGTGGGAGTTCTGTATGGCAAATGTGTTGCTAATAAAACACTGATTGGCCAGTGGCTAGGCAGGGAGTATAGGCGGGACTAACAGAGAGAATTAAAAGAACAGGAAGGCGGAGGGAGCCACTGCCAGCCACCGCCAGGACAAGCAGCATGTAAAGATGCCGGTAAGCCACGAGCCACGTGGCAAGGTATAGATTTATGGAAATGGATTAATTTAAGCTATAAGAACAGTTAGCAAGAAGCCTGCCACGGCCATACAGTTTGTAAGCAATATAAGTCTCTGTGTTTACTTGGTTGGGTCTGAGCGGCTGTGGGACTGGCAGGTGAGAGAGATTTGTCCTGACTGTGGGCCAGGCAGGAAAACTCTAGCTACAAAGACTGGCAATCATAAGCTCTCAATTTGACACAACTGCATCTCCTATGTCATGCTTAATTTTCAAATGAAAATAATAACAATGTCATAATTCCACCTACCATGATACAACCATCCCACATATAACTGCTGGCAGGCTATGTATTTTAGAATATGTGGCAAAGTCCCCTGAGGAATGCTTAGTCTTTTAGTGTTTCACAACTTCAAAATGATAATAGAGATTCATGGTGCTTAGCCACTGATGTTTTCTCAGTCTCTGTCACATTACATGACAAAAAAATAGAGGGATGAAAACACAAATGTTTCCTTAATATATGTGTATACATATACATACATTCTCTTAACAAATAACAGAAACTGTCATGTCATTTACAGTCCTCACTTCTGCAACTGACCGTGTGGCATTAGCTGGCATTTATTACTAGCTTCCTCTACTACTTATTCACTATTGCCTTTGCCCTCTAAAGTACCTTGGCAGCTCTTCATTCTTTACCTAGGGTGCTGAGCATACTTTCATAATGAAAGATCTGGACCCTTTGCCATCCTCCTAGGTTGGATTGCAGTTACCCATTAACCTAAATCACAGGGCATGGTGACTTCAAGAGATCTCCAAAGGCTCTCCTGTACCACAGATATAATATTCCACCATGCCATTGTGGGAAACCAACTTCCCCACTGGTAGTCTGGTAACCACTTCTGATAATACTATTATTCCTTTCTCAGCCAGTTAATGTATGGGTATCAGAAACTCGAAGTGACTCAGGGAAGTCTGACTTTCCAGTTCAATGAAATTTTTGTTCTATATGTTGCTTCCTGTTGATTTTGCAAGTAAACTATTGGCTCTATCCACATGGATCCTCACCATGGTGAATGTGATGTTGTGAATAGGAAGACATTCTGATACTATGAAATTTTCTATAAGAATATAGTCTCATAACAATCATTCAACCCAAAAAGTTTTGTATAAGCTCTTCGGTTAAGATGCATTCCAATAAAATCACAGATGGAAGCCAAATGTCTTACAAAGGAATGAGTGAGTATTCAAGTACCAATTAGTTACTTTACAGGCCTACAAATTTTATGAATGGAAATAATCTGTAGTGTGACTCAAACTAACTCAGGCACAAGTCTCAAAACCCTTATCAGGATTAACAAAGAGATCATGCAGAATTGTCTCTGTGTGTTGGTGGGAACTGTGAACTGAGACTCAGTTTCTTGTTATACAACTTGTAAGAGAGATGCATCATCCAGGGAAGTCTCTTAAATTGTGCCATGTAGGAGTCTCTGTATCCGTTGAAATGTACCACTCACATCTGAACAGAAAGAAGGATAAACCCTTTTCCAGGATTGCATGTCACTGCCTGACCCAGGACAATAATAGTTATTAGACAAGTCTCCTGTCTTAACGTACCACAGAAATTTGCCATAGTATAAGATATAAGCTACTGTGACATGCCTAAAACCATCATCAGTTTGAAATATGACAACTTCTTCACAAGAACTCTAAATTGTGTTCTTGAAACTTAAGTCGCCTCTCCAAGTAACTCTTATTTCAGTCCAGTCAATAATGAGTCACATGGATCCACAGCAATAATAGCAAGCAACTTCCATTATTTCATAGAAAAGGAGAAAAATGGGAACAATAAGACATTCATACAAAGTTGAAAAACCAATCAAAGAAATGATGCTCCTGGGTCTGTCTGGGCACTGCACCTCTGATGTGTGTGTAAAGTCAGAGGACCTCAGTGCTAATTAGAACCAAATCCATTGCTGGTTAGAGAAGTGGCTAAGAGACAACATATACTTCATTCTCATACCTTTTAGACAGAGTTATTCAGTGTTTAAATATCTGATTGGTCAGCCAGGGAAAGTTTGACACTACTTTAAACTAGATGAAAATAGAGTTGTAACGAGAGGGACAGACTGACTCGTCAAGTGAGAATCTTGGATCACGTTCTGTAGGGTCATCTCCTGGAAAAGAAGGTTAAAGTTCATAACTGGACCAAGAGTTTTTACTCCTGCAAGTATGTCAAGAAACTATAAAAAATATATTTTATATGATAGAAACTTTCTAGTCCCTAAGTTGTTATTTTTTAGTTGGGTAAATGACTTTCTGCTCTTACTTTTCTTATAGGGGCATTTTAATAAGAAGCTGCCTATAAAATCTGTGAGGTTCTTCCGAAGAGAAACAGAAGGAAATGAAAGCACTGCTAACATTAAAAATTGCTTGTTATATATCTGCTTTTATAAAATAGTTTTTGAAAAGCTCTCCTATGCCTATGCCACTAAGCAGAGAATTTTATTAATTTTTCTAAAGTCTTTAATATGCAACCACTTTAATCAATGGTTAATTTAATCAGTGATTAAATTACATTTTAGTTCAAATTATAGGAAAAAAATCTTACTTAATAAGAAAATAATTGATGTCAAGATAACTGTCCTAAAATTTGAATATATGTTAGAAAAATAAATTGTAAAGTTATTTCCTCTAATAACTCAAATAAATACAAAGCCCTAATTACTTTGAAAGGGACATTCTGGTTTCAAACTATTAGCTCGTTCAGACTTTTTAATTGTGAACAAAACAAAATGGAATGCTTTCAGTCTCAAAAGAATGAGACTTTTCTTAGTACCTAATTAGCTTTCCTTTTTTAAGGAAGAGGATTTGTTCAGTTGGGCCCCCTCTTCAAAGTGGGTCCAGCGAGCTCACATTGAACAGGGTCAGAGTCAGTAGACATGGTTTCCAAGCATGCCAGGTCCTATTTCCTTTGGCGGTACAGAAAACAGAAACTTCGGAAAGTACAGGTTATCCCACAGGCTAACAAACAACTATGCCAATTGCTCCCAAGGGTGGTTCATCACAGTTGAAAGAGTCAGTGCACTTAATTACTAGTGACATGAGCATTTGCCTTAGCCAAGTTGATTCAACTTCCTACTGAGATTGTCATCAAACAAGACAGACAAATGCCTTCTTCTTTTTTTTTTTTTTTTTTTGTACTTTTTATCATTTGTACTTTCATCAAAAGAGATTGAGGCAGGCTCTTAACCAAACAGTTCACAAATAGTTAATACAGTTTTATAACATAAAGCAACTATTGTCCTTTAGATATAATGAAATCATGGAAATTTGAGCTTTATTTCAAACAAAAATTCCTGGAGTAATGCCATAGCATCAATTCAGTAAAATCACTGACTTTCTTCTCTCTTTACAGTTTATTATTCTAACAATGGTGTTAACTAATTTCTAATTTTCAAAATTCTTTTAATTTAAAACACAATGAAGCTTTGGAATGGGATACTCTACAGATTGGCTAATCTATTCAGTGGGGATATTTCAGGACCCCATGAGCGAACTTAAGTGTTGGAAAGGTAAAAAATCAAATATATTAATAGTTTTAAATTGTACAGGTCCACCAAAATGAGCCTTAGGGAAAACTAGTAGAGGGCTGCAGAGATGGCTCAGTCATTAAAGCTACGCTCGCCCCCAAAAGTCAAAAGGCAAGCTAATAGATGTTTGACATAAACAAAAATCAAAAACAAAGAAAACTTAAAGCAAGAAGAGAAAAACTCCCAATTCTTTTTTGTACCTGAGTTCCCAATTTCCATGAAAAGCTAATCTGTATTCATGTAATCTAATGATACATATTGATTCCATAAATTACATATTCACATAAGTTAATTATAATTTGTTAAAGCAGAGGCCGTGGTCCTTTAGTACTTTGCTGAATATTTTATCAGCAAGATGAATCAACAATCTAAATGAATGGAGAAATATTACATCATATATATATATATATATTCAATATTGTCATGTTGTTAAATAGGATACAGATTCAAAACAATCACAATCAAAATTATACAATAAGCAAAAGACACAAATTAGCTAACACCCCAGTTTAAAAAAAAAAGAACACAGTTGGAGTAACTGATGCTAACAACCTCATCTTAATATAATCCTAAAATGGAATTGCATAATTAAAACAGTGAAATTGGCTACAGAATCAATGAGCACATCAAGGGTACAGGGTGATAGAGTTCTTATAAATAAACTCACATCAACTAGTCAACTTATCATTGACAAAGAAGTCATTACAATGTAATAGAGCAAAAAAATCATCATTTCAATAATCAGTGCTAGAGTAATTGAACAACCACATGCAAAAGAAGAGACAGATTTTATATCTCTTATAAGAGTCAACATAAAAATTATGATAGACTTAAACATAAAATAAACTTGAAGGAAATGTGAGTGTAAAACTAAATGATCTTGGGTATTTAAATCTGTATTTTAGATACAAACCCAAATGCATAATTACAAAAGAAACAATTAAGCTTAATTAAAATTAAAAATATGCTGCTTTACCAAAGATAATAACATCAGAGTGAAAAATATAACAAAAATATTTGAAAGAGATATTTAAAAAAACATTTAATAAAAATCAGCTATTAATCAATAAGAAAAATTAATTTTTAAAGTTCGAATGACTTTAACAGACATACCGTTATAGAAGATGGAATGAAACACATTGAAAAATGCTCTACTACATATCGTCATGAAAATACAGTTTACAGATATAAGATTTCACTTCATGATTTTAGAATGGCAAACATCCAAAACTTTGACACAGTCAAATGCAGGAGAGGATGTGGAGACAAGCGGCTTTCATTGCTCACAGAAGCACAGTGGAAGAGGCAGTGTGTTACAAAACTAAACATATTCCTTCCAAATAAACCACCAATTAAGCTCATTGGTATTTATCCCAAAGAGTTAAAATTGGTGTCCACATATGCTACTATTCATAGATTTTTATAGAAGATTAATTAATCATGCCCTGGATTTGTAAACAACCAAAAAAAAATCTCTCAGTAGTTGGGTACATAAACTGATGTATAGGAATCTTAGTCACTGCTAAAAAGAAATGAACTGTCAATAGAAGAGTGTGGAGGGACTTTAAATACATATTATGAAACAAAGCCAATCTAAAGGGGCTCTATGTCTAATGATCAACAACAGGCACTCCAAAAAAAGTAAAGTTATGATATTTCCAAAAAGTTTCGTGGTTGATCATAATTTGGAAGGTGGAAAAGAAAGATAAATAGGTAATACACAGAGAAATATTGAGTCATAATGACACTATATTAATCTAATGGTAAACATATCATTGTGAATTTGTTTAACTCATAGAATGTACAAAACTGTGGCCTTTTGGTGATGGCATGTCAGTACAGGTCTATCAGTTGTAACAAATATACTCCTTGGACAGAGGGGTATAGTAATTTAAATGAGAATTACCTCCATAGGCTCATATATTTGAATGCTTAGTCATTAGGGAATAAAGCTACTTGAGAAGGATTAGGAGTTATGGCCTTGTTTAAATAGGTGTGGCCTTGTTGGAGAAAGTGTGTCACTGGTGGGGGGGTGGCTTTGATGTTTCAAAAGCCTAAGCCAGATCCAGTGTCTCTCTTTCTTCCTGTTGCCTGAAGATCCAGATGTAGAAATCTCAGCTACTTCTCCAGCACCGTGTCTGCCTGAGTGCTACCATGCATCCCATGATAATAATGGACTAATGGAAATTGTAAGCAAGTCTCAATTAAACGCTGTCTTTTAGAAGAGTTGCTGCGGTCATGGACTCCCTTCACAGCATGAGAATACTGACTAACATGGAGTGAGGTGGATAATGAGTAGGTCACCTTTTGGGTTGAATGAAACCCTCTGAATCTTCTTTCTAGTTTTATTGGGACTTAACTACTTTAAAAAATAAGGTTAAGGGGGGGAATAATCTCATGATGTCATCAAAATGTATGTTGATTTCTATAGCCTTTCTGCTCAGGGTCCTACAAGGATATAATCAATTTATCAACTAGCTGGCCACTCACTATGAATCTCTGAAAAAGATCTGTTTCCAAGCTCATTCAGGTAATTCACAAAATCCTGTTCTCTGCAGTTGTAGAGTTGGGGTCTATCCCTCACGGCTATCAGCTTTGCATCATCCTCATCTGTTATCCCAACAGGCATTGAATCTATCTTTCTCACATTTGGAATATTCCTGACTTCCCACTTTCCTTTTACCCTTCTATTTGTTTGTTTGTTTTGTTTGAGCTTAGTGAGACACTCAGTGCTCTCAGGGAGTTTGGGATTGATTACCTTAATGAAATTTGTAAAGGCTTTTCATAATGCTACCTAGTTTAGTGTTTGAACAACCAGGAGACAAGAGTCTGATGGTGACCATTTTTAGCATTCTGCTCATACATTGTCTAGTGGTCACATCTCCAGAATACTAAAAATCAAAGAGTAATAATAGTATCTGAAAGACAATAGCCTTTTTCGCAGTGATTGAGAAAGTAAGTTTTAACTTTGCTGTGGCACCACTAAGGACTCTCAACGACCGTGTTCAACCAAACACCTTGAAAAGCTAAAGAATATAGAAATAGGCTTTTAAAGCTGAAACTGAAATAAATCAGTATGAAAGAGAAATATTTGATGCCATCAATGAAAATATTTTAAAAATAAACTTTGGTCATGGTTTACATTATGCCATGGTCACTTATATTTACTACAGGTGAACATGTGTCTCTCATTTAAACATGTGGACAGTTTCCTGTTCTCACAATAGAATTTTCATTCATATCTTAAGAGCTCTTGTAAGCAAGGCACTTAACAGAAATTCGTGGGTAGCTATCACCTTTATTTAGAATCTTTAGCTGCATTTTAGATGGATATCATGAAATAAGTCATTATGAAATTTACTAGAGTTTTTCATCTAGACATGAATTGATGTCCCCACAAAAACATACAAATTTTCTTTTCTTAGGCTAACACACTTCACAGGTAAGAACTCTCTCAGAGATGAACCAAAAACAGGAGATGACGTTGATCTTCAAGACAATGCAGAAATAATGAGTAAAATGTGGCAGTTGACATTTAAAAATAAACAAGTCTGGCTTCTGAGACAAATTTTGAGCAAATGTAATATTTATCTCTGAGATCTTCATAAATCTGAGGAACCTGGGGAAACATAGTTTGCTATGTTGCCTAAGGAAGGAAATAAAAGGCAGTGAGCATCGAGTGATAATATAAAATAGAAAATCTGAATGGATATGGTGATTTTTCTTAGTGTTCTTGTAATTTCTATAGCTTCAGTCATTAGCAATATTGGTATTTTATAAGATGATCTTATAAAACAATGTTATTCATTTTTCAATTATTTACTATTTCCCCTTGTCCTGGAGATATCATCAGGAAATCTGTCATCTTGTGTTGTTCTGGTGTTCAATAGGAATGCACCTAAGATTTCATTCACCACAATGCATAACTTCTGTATTCTAACCACTGCAATGTTTTATAATACCAAATGTGTTCCTTTAATAGTTCTTTCCTATTAATAGCTTTTACAAAGAGTAATTATAGGATTTTTTGAATTCTTACCTCTATGTCTATTGATATGACTATTTTTAATCCCTAAGTCTTTTTAATATGGTTAATTATACTAATATTTCATTTGTAACAACTTACTAGTGTATTCATAGGACATGATCTGTACTATGGCAATCATAATAATAAAGGTATACTCATGTTTTTATGAAACTGTGTGAACATGTCAACAAATGTTGGATTTAACATTTTATTTAGGGATTTGTTAAATGAAATTAAGTGATAGTTTTGTTTGTCCTACTTAAGTATCAAGATTAAATTGACTTCTATAGCTAGCTGTCTTTTCCTTGCTAACCTTGAAAATAAGAATCATATGAGAGAAAAACATAACAACTTTAATTTTCCTAAAACTTAACCCATAACAGTATTTGAGCTTGGCAGCAAATTCACAAAGAGGATTCACCTACTGATCTTCTTTTTATTGTTTTATCCATTTAGATTTTGTCTTGATCACAGCTATCAACTATGTAATTTATATCTTTCAATAAAATTTATGTATAAATTATACATAACATTCACCTTATGAAAAGTTTCTATTCAAACTTTTCATTCATAATAACAACTGTCTCTTCTTTTTTTAATATTATTTTTGCAGTCTTGCCAGAGTTTTATCTTATTATTTAAGGAGAAAAAAATTGATTCTGTTCACATCTATTTTTCATGTTTACTGCCAAATTCATTAATCCCGAAACTCATAAATGCTAAGCAAGCGATCTATCATTTAACTCCAGTCCTCTTTTAAAAACAGAATTTATTTTATTATTTAATAATGTGTATGAGTAGGTGCATGTTTGTATATACATGAATATAATATTATATACATATATATGTGTATATATATATATATATATATATATGTAGTATACAAGGATATCAGCAGAATGTGTCTGATCCTCTGGATCTGAAGTACAGGTGGTTTGGGGCTACTCAATATAGATACTGGGAACTGATTTCTGGTGCTCTGAAAGGGCAGCAAGCACTTTTAACCTTTGAGCCATCTCTCTTGCCCCTTACTTCTTAATCTCATCTAGTATTTTTCTCCTTTCTATTATCTACCTCATCTTCAATCTCATCTAGTTTCTTGAATTGATTGATTAAACCACTTGACATCACTATTTAAAGCAATAGTTGGACTAAAATTATGCAAAGATCATTTTTAACCTACTGAGAAATCTACTTACAAAATTCTGAATGCATGGAAAATCTTGTCTTTCTCTATAGCAGTTAACATTTGACTTTAAAGCGTTGTGATCCGAAAATGGACCCATAAATTATATAGAGGTACTCCTCAAAATTCAATGTGGTTTGTTCTGGTGTCTATCTTAAACTACAAGTATCATAAGTCAAAGCTTTTTTGTACGCACCTAAACTACAGAACATCAATATCATAGGTTAGCCTAATCTGCTTCAAAAATATTCGTAACTCTTAACATTCACTGAAGTCATCTAACATGAAATGTATTTATGTAATACAGACTGCTCACTTCATTGTGGGCTAAAGATTATCAGTATTTACTTTTATGATTCTGTGTCCAATTGGAAACATTGTCTCTCTGCTGTAGTCCACCGTCTCAAAAAACTGAAACATACTGTGTATCTTAGGCAGAACAGATTCAAAATTCAAAATTCTAAATACTCCCTCCTGAATATGCATCATTTTTATACCATCATAAAGTCTGAACATTATAAGTTTAGTCACAATTTGGGGGTGGTCTGTGCATAATAGATTTGTTGAAATTCTCTTACTATACCATCAGTATTTATGTTTTTACTCATGTCAATCAACTGTAGTTTTATATGTTGATTTCATATCAGCTTGAAATACAAAAGCAAAATCCTTTCAGTCATTTCCCTGTTTCTACACAGCACATGCCTTGCTTTTATCTGCATATATCTCTGTGTACCCAAAAGCACAGCCTTCATAGATATATTGTTAAACAATGTACATATTACTTTTTTAACCCCTTGCTAGGCAACATTCTCATCTCTTCTCATGGTTATGGAGTTCTAAGTAATTCTCTGTAATTCTGTCCAATTCTACTCCATATAATTCAAGTTTCTGGTGTTAAATCTGTGAAAACCTATAATTTTACCTCCTTGATGGATGGGTTACCATCTGCACAAAAACTTACCCTTTCTGTTCTTCATAAATTTTTTCACATTACATTTTCTTTTTCTTCATACTAAGATTTCCATATTTTTCAATGTTAGCAGACCCTCACAGTGGCATCTGGGAACTCTTCTTGCCACTGACACCCTTTCAGGAGATTTGCAAGAACAAGACTTCTTTTTTCAGAATATTAATATGCCCCTTTTTAATCTGAATATTTCATGAGTGTCAGTGGAATTTCCCAGGGACTAACTGAAATACAGTATAACAAGGAATTGACAAGAAAATCCAGAAGCATCTATTAATCACCACAGTAAAGTTGTGCAAGTTGTGCAAAAACACAAATCAACAACAGAACTATTTGTAATGACTTAGTTTTGTTTTTGAAAAATTGTTTTTAAATAGGTCTTTACATTGACATACAGTAAATTTATCATTGCTACTTTGAAAGCAGTAATAACCATTTCTTTTAAACTCCCCATTTCCATTTTAGTAAGAGTGAAGCCAGTGATATAAATCATATAAAATAACCAAAAATTCTTTTGAGGTTCTCAATAAGTTTTTCAGTTCTGATAAGTGGTTATATTTTTATGACTTAATTAAATCTACATAATGATGAAATTATTCTTATTAGTATTATCTATGTGTAAGTAAAAATAAAACAGAAGTCCTAAAATATACTGTCACTTAATACAATTTCACAGATAATGTAAGTTAAGGATCCCATCTTGCAGTGGTAATGTTTAAGTTAGAAACCCATAGCAACTCTAGCATGAATAAAAATTATCGAGAGCAATATAGTCTCAAGCTAAAACACGAAGATGATCTTTATTTCATTTTATGTTTTAAGTAAAAATTGTTTCATTATAAATAACTTGCAAATAAAGAGCACCACACCATCAGATTAACCACATCCAAATTCTACACATCTCACTGAGCTTCTATCCACTTAGGACAGCCGCTCAGGAGCCATGTTATATCATGTTCTAAGACAGAAACGATAATGCCTCTTTAAACAAAAATATTTTTATTTCCAACATTTCTACATTGATATTTTGTATGTGACTCATAAATTGGACACAGACTTTTTAAGTTTTCAAACAAATTAATCTATATCTTAGGACATTTAGTATTTTAAGGACAGTGTGATTTGTGATGTATTTTAACTTTCTTTTCTAACTTATACTGATTTCACATTTCTTCCACGTTTATCCATTTCACATCTATTGTATTCACTAGATCTTCTATTGATAGGCCTCTAAAAGGTTAATCATCATTCTTATATTCTCAACATAAAATTTAAATTCATGTTTTTATAAAAATCATCATCTCTATTATTAAAAAGCAAACAAACATGGAGAATAAGACACTTTTCATTTACCACTTCCTTTTCTCCATACTTATACTAAGTGTCCTATATATTTACTATTAAAAAGTTAGTTTTATCATCTATTCATCCTGCAAGCTGTTTCAGAAGTCAGACAAGACAGACATGCCCTAAGAGAAACTCTGGTATTCACTGTTAACATGAGATGTTTTCTTGAACCTTCAGTGGCTTCTGCTTTTTTTTCTCCTATTCTATACTATTCTTTTTAAGAGCAAACCTAGTTTAACACTTGAAACTGAAATCACTGTTAATACAAAACACCTTCCAATCTGATTTATTACTATGACCTTGCTTAAACCACATACTTCACTTGAACTGGATTACAGGACTTTTTCTTGAATTCCCTCATTTGCTATCTATACACCCATGTCCCTTCAGTGCTTCTGAATTCTCTCTTCAGTCTTCAAATTTCTATAATGAATCTGACTCCCAGTCTGGTTCACATGTTCTTTATTCCACACAGATCTCCCAGAACAGCCCAGATGGATGGAATTCTCATGCATTTTTAAACATTTTTGTAGTATCCAAAATTCAGGTATCCACTGTCATGTGACTTTATAGTTATGTGAGGTTTGACCCGACATACTCAATTATATCATGAGTTCCTTAATGAGAGATTGCTTAACCTATCTTTGAATGTCCCGTATTATGAAATACAGGAATATTGGGAAATGTTAGCAAAAACGTAATTCCAGAATGGTTGCTCTTAGTTTTGGAGCATCGACAATCACTCCTGCCCACCCAGTGGTAGGTAGAAAAGAAATGCAGGTAGAGACCCTCCCTCACTCATCTTTTCAACTTCATCAAAGCTCTGGAAATCAAAAAGAGAGATTTCTTTAGATTTTCTCCACTGCCATCAGCCAAGTCATCTTAGGGCTTCCTACAACCAAAGCTAATAAAAACCCGCGAGCTCCTAAACTTACAAGGAGCACCAGTCCATGCAGAACTTCTTAAACATTCCAAAAAAAAATTCAATAATTAGTTTTTTGTTAATACATGTAATGGGTGCTTTAAAAGAAAGTTAAGACTATATGCCTGACTATACATACACTTTGGATTCAGGATTTGGAAGAATTGAGCTAGAAAATGACCCAGAAGCCAACTCCCTGAGAGCTAGCTCTTATAGTAGCAGTAGATGCTGTTCAAACTGCCAAGAGATAAAAACAATCAATTGCTGTGGGATGTTCTGTATGGCAAATGTGTTGCTAATAAAACACTGATTGGCCAGTGGCTAGGCAGGAAGTATAGGCGGGACTAACAGAGAGAATTAAAAGAACAGGAAGGCAGAGGGAGTCTCTGCCAGCCACCGCCAGGACAAGCAGCATGTAAAGATGCCGGTAAGCCATGTGGCAAGGTATAGATTTACAGAAATGGATTAATTTAAGATATAAGGACAGTTAGCAAGAAGCCTGCCACGGCCATACAGTTTGTAAGCAATATAAGTCTCTGTGTTTACTTGGTTGGGTCCAAGCGACTGTGGGACTGGCAGGTGAAAGAGATTTGTCCTGACCGTGGGCCAGGCAGGAAAACTCTAGCAACAATCAATAGTCCAATTCAGATGTAAGTCCTATGAGCCACAACAATGCCCAGCATGGCAAGATACCTCCAAGTGTGTAATAGTGGAACTTCTATTTTTAGGGTAACCCAGCTGTTTAATTGAACTTAAAACTCCACTCAATTTGAGAGGGAGGACTCATGTCTGGGACTGCACATCTATCCAACTACATGTAAGGCTATTAAAGTCATAAGCCCTAAAAAAGAACCTACTTCCCTGAGCCAGTATAATTTCTCACTGTATTCTACCATATTCTAAATGCTCATCTGTATAGATAAGTGTAGCTCTCACAACTCATCAAAGAATCCATTTTTCACAGTAGATAGAGACCATTATAGTATTCATATGTGGTCAACATGTAGACTGCAACTCAACATGAGGTGTGTAACACCAATTAATACATTTACAGATCTACAGAATAACCTCAAGACTCATGGCTCAGGGAAAAAAATCACAAAAGAGAAGGCAGACAGACTGTAAGAGCCACAGGACCCACACAGCTGTGTGAGACAATGTCTCTTTATTTGACAGGAAATCTGCACCCATGAAATCTCAAAAATATGATTACTTAAACAATATCTACAAAATAATAGCACCCCATTGACATGTCAACAGCAGTGGGGAAAATCTCATAGGGTCTTACCCTAGATGATGAGCTATACGTAATTAACAGCTGCTGAGAGATAGAGTCCATCTTCAGGGAAGAACCCCAGATAGATTAGCCTATCACAAACAGTCATCCAGAAACACAGATACATATGAGCAACAACAAACGGACTCAACAGACTGTATTTATATGTGTGTGCGCAACAATAATTGAAGATGTTATGAATTTGAGAGGCAATCAGGTAGAACACAGAGAGAGTTGGAAGGAGAAGAGGTAAAAACATAAATGCAGTACTTGTGTAAGAAATTTTCAAAAAATAAATAGAAAAGAATGAAATACATTATTGAGATAAAGTGTACCTGTCAAATATAAGATAAAAGTAATACTTTTTAGTAATGATTTCATTTATTCTAATTTTCTTCCTTTTCACAGATATATTTCCATCTTAGCTTGCATAATACCCATATATATGTGAAATGCAATTTGCAAACAGTTGATGTAGTCTACTTTTCCAAATTTGTTCCATCTTCTATCTTCAGTTTAGATCAACAAATAATTGTAAAATGCCTCCTGTTTGCTAGGTAGCATATTTGGCATTACATATGTGATAGTGAATAAATCACATTCTCTGTTATCGTTTTGATGGAGTTGGAGGAGAAAATAAAGGGGATTTAAAATGATTACAATAATATCATTTGGTAAATTTCTGGTATGAGGTATCACTATGTTTATTGAGAGTACAGGAATGACTTCCATGTTTACATATACAAAATATTAAAAGAGAGTGTTCAGTTAAATAGATATTGTCACTGAAACATTTTAAACAGAGGTACAGTCTATATACTCTTAGAAATACTAAAAAAGTATAGAAAGTGGGACTATCACCTAACTTCTAATTGTTAATAGTAATCTGGGAGTAAAGTTGTAGTTTGCATATTCTAAACTATGCTGTAAAGGAATTCCATACTTTTGTAAAATATAGCTGCTTCTTTGAAAAATATAGTTTAATAGTCAAAATAATCTACATTTCAGGTATCCATGCTTAGAATTTTAAAGTCTATAAAAATCTCGAATTCATCAAGCCAATCCCATGTTAACTGGGTACTTTTAAATGCACCTAAATTCTAATTACTCTGTTTTCACTAGAAAACTATTGACATCCCATGCTACCCAAGCGTTTCACAAAACACTTGTGCAATATTGAACAGAAGCTATAGGGTTGCTGCTGGGTCTGGCATTTAATGTATATGTTGATAATTTTTTACTTTATTTAGAATTCAGTAGGAAATCAACATCAGTGTTCCAGAAGGAAAATGGCTTGGTTGGAGCTGTGATGAGGGACTGTAATTCAGCATACACATAAGATAGTTTAGAGGGGAGATAGGCAGGAGGCTGGAACACCAGTGAAGAGAATTCATTCTTGGAACAGTTCAAAATACAAAACTATAAACATATGTTTTGGAAATGTTTCTAGATTTAATAAATTCTGTGATAATATACTAGGGAGATTTCTTTGAAAATCTGTAACAGATGCCAGAAAGAGTACTATCCACTTTATCATCAATTAACATATATGTGGGATCTCCAGGGGGCACTACACTTGTATATAACAACCAAAAACAAATTACAACAGCCTTGTCTTGCTGTCAAACTGGAGGATAAATGATCAAGATAAAAATAATTAATTTCAAGTGCATTCAATTACTGTAGTCAGTCACTGCTCAAGTATTTAATAAGTACCCTTTGGGTACAAAGCAATTTGCGAGGTTCTTGTAAAAATCCATAATTATATTAATGACAAGAGTTTTTTTCATGACACAATAATACGCAATTCACATGGGAACCTGAATAAAAAACAGTGACCTCTATGGTTCATCTATGCTGAGTCTTACAAAAGAGGACATCCATTAAATAATTATACTCAGGAGCCCATCAAGGAAAAGATGTCTAAGTATCCCATCATTTGTGAGGATATTGAAATGTACCTATTCTAAAGTGGTAGAAAACTCATATCCATTCACTCAGACAATCTAAAGACATATTTAGTACATGGAAAGTGTCCGGCACTAAGCAAGCACAGAGACACAACAGTGAGCAAAATTTCCCCAAATTCTTTTTTGTGTCAGGGTTGAATTTTGTTAATGCAGGTAAAGCAGAAATCAGAAAAGATACAAATATCTGTGTGATCGATGTAATGGAGAGAACTTAAGCAAACAGAGACCCAGAAACATCCAAAGAATTTGGAGAGAACAATATTTCTGGAGAAAAAGTAGGAGGTACTCATGCCCTGGGGTAGGTGCTTCTGCAGCGAAGTTAGAATGAATCACCAAAAGAAGCAGTAGAAATGGTGTGGAAGAAAAGGCAGATGTAGATAATGGAGGCCCATTATAATGAGTTTGGCTTTAATTCTGAGTGTGGTAGGCCCCTTGAAGGTTTTGGAAAGACCTTTAGAGAAATGGACTTTGACATGTTTATAAAGCATCATTTTGATTACTGTTGAGAGATTGGAGCGTGTGTTAACAAGGCCAGAAATAGGCAATGTAGGCAGGGGCCTTTGCAATGCCACATGAGAAACTGGAGAGTTGCAAGAAGAACATACCAGTAAAAATAGGTCAGAATTAGGGTACATTTTGACAGTAGTGCTGACAGGGCTTGCTGGCAGGGGAAGTCAATAGTGACTTAATCCGGTTTGGGCAACTCAACAAGTGGAACTGTCATCTACTGAATGTGGAAGGCTATAAGTTGAAGTAGGCTTTGAGAAGCAGATCAGGAGTGTGTGTGTGTGTGTGTGTGTGTGTGTGTGTGTGTGTGTGTGTGTGTGTATGAATGAGTATACTAAGTGTGAATTCACTGTTCAGCACCAAGCTGGAGATAAGGAGCAGGCAGCTACATATAAAAGGAGTCAGGGCTGAAGACAGAAAATGAAAAATGAATGATATCATCAAGGGGAGAAAACAGAAAGACACAGGGCCAGGGACTGAGCTCTGAAAGACACCAGATTTAAAAGGTCAAAGAAAGAAAGAGGAAGTAGCAAGGCAGACTGGGTGAGAATCACCGAGTAAGTATACAACACAGGGGAAAGTGGTACCCTGAAATCTCTTTAAAGAATTGCTTCAAGAAATAGCAGGAAGATTTTTACCAAACCCCACTGATAAATCAAGGAAAACTGGAGTTGAGCATTGATAAATAGTGTATAACTAGAGAGATCATTGATGACTTTGACCAAAAAACCAAAAATTGTAGTAGGGAGAAAAAAAGCATAATTATTATTGCAATGGATGTTAAAAACAGATTTGGAAGCAAATATAGATAACTCTTTAAAGCAGACTTTCAACTAATGAGAGGCTTTAAACACAACAGTAGCTTTGAAACACAGATGCTAATTTATGATGAGAGACAGTGGAGAGCTAGGCAGTGGTAGCACATGCCTTTAGTCCCAGCACTCAAAAGGCAGAGAGGTAGGAGAATCTCTGTGAGTTTCGGGCCAGCCTGGTCTACAAAGCAAGTTCCAGGACAGGTAGGGCTGTTACACAGAGAAACCCTGTCTTCATAAACAAAAACAAAAAACAGAAAAACAACAACAAAAAAGAAGTAGTGGAGAAAGGAGACTCTCCAGAGGTAACATTTTTAGTAAATAAATGAGATTTTCTGGAAGTCATACTATCCTCATGTTCTAATTAGAAAGCAGATCCCAATTTGTTGGTAAATAAATATACTTACATATAAAATAGACTTTTCTCATTTCTTCTAGACTTAATCTGAGAAATAAGAAGTGAAGTCTTCAACTAGGAGTCAGGACAGGGGAACACATGAACATTGAAAGAAAAAAAAAATGTGCTGTGGCTATTGTTTATAGATTTGGACAGAGAAGAAAGGAAAGAAAATTGGTTCTGGAAAAGGATACAAACTAGAATTATCAGGCAATCCAGAATTTCACTGAAAGCTAGTGTTCTTTAAAATTTGGTCAGCAGCATGATTCTATTTTCTTTTTCTTTTCTTTTCTTACAGTCAAATCAAGCTATACTAATGCACAAATAGATGGGGAGTTTGACTTAGCCAATAGAAAACATTTGTAATGTGAGAATAACAATGTAAGACATTTCAAAGTGAAACATTTTCAAGGTAGGTGAAAAAGAGTGGTCATTGATTGACAATGGAAAACAGGCCAAGTAAGGAGAGAAGTTACATGTGATCAGAAGAATGAAAGATAAAGGAGAATCAGATGGATAGCAGCCCCTAGAGTGTTCATTAATGTTTAAGAACCAGAAATAAATTAGAGGAATGGTGGTGGTAACTGGGGCGTTAAAGACTGATGCTGAAGCTGTGATGGTTAATACAGATTAGAAATTGAACAGATTGAAAATTCCCAAAATTATTGGCAAAACACACCACTGGATGTGTCTATGAGATTGTTCATGGGAGGATTAAGTAGCTGGTAAATCCATCCCTGAGTATGTGTAATACTATCCCATAGGCTAAGGGCTCTGCTGTGATTAAAGAGCTAGGGAAAAGGCTTATGTAAGAATTCTCTCTTTAAATCCGAACCAACATGATGGGAGCTACTGTCCACCACCAGGCTCTCCACACTATGCTAGAATAAAACCTCTGGGGCCCTGAGCCTGAAGCCCTGCGTCTCTTGAGTTGTCATTTAAACATTATGGCAATGTTTAAAGTAAGGGATTACTAACACAGTAAGAGAAGAGGATATTGTTAATTATAAATTACATTTATATATTGATGTGGAGGTGAACTTATGTGTGTACACTTACTTGTATACTCCACAGCCAAAGTGGAAAGTTCAGAGGACAAACTTTGAGGAGTTAGTTCTCTCCTTTCACCCTGTGGGAATGAAACTCAAGACATCAGACTTGGCAACAGGTATCTCATCATTGTCTAGTGAACCATTCTGCCAACCTAGATGCTCTGTTTTAAATAATTGCAGGTTAATATACAATCACTGGTGAGGATGGAGCTGGGAAACAGTAAGGCAGAAAATCAAACAGCAGAAAAGGCAAGGAATTTAAAAGATGCCATTCATGCATGCTGAAATTATGTTGAGTTCTCTTTGTTTCCCCTTCAGGAGTTGAGAGTAGAAGGGACTTAACATTGGAAAGGACTGAGTTTTTAAATATTAGGTAAATTGGACAGGGTAATAGGAGGTACCAGGTATGAATAATTGACTTTAATCATTTCAATTTCAGATACTGAGCAAATAGATTCAATTATATTTAAATGTGTATACAAATTGTCTTATTAATGCCAAGCTTATTAAAGTCAAGACTCTGTTCTGGGGTCTCTGGAGCAAAGGCTTAGTTTCTATAACAGCAGTAGAAAAGAATTTACCGAACATGGAGGATAGTACAAAGAATATAAAAATTTGAGTTTAAAACATATCAGATGCTACTCCAAAAAATTAATAACTTTCTTTCTTTAAAAGAAATTTCTTTCCAAACAACATAGAGCTAAATTACACTCTCATTCAAACATGAGTAAAGAAGAAGGTGGTATCCAAAATATTAAACCCAGCCCAACTAGGAGACAGTTTTTAGTGATGCCTGGTACAGAAACAGTGTTCTGAATATATGCAATATTTTGAACATAAGTATTTTATTTAGGTAGTAAATAATATACGACATTTTCCAAAGATAAAAATTACAAAATATGGAGAAATGTTTCTTCCTTTCCTCTGGCAGCAGCCATCAGGTGAGTCAAAATGAGTGCATATAAATATATATGGAAATATGGAGGAAGACACAGTCCAGTTAGACTTGATGCGCTTTCTTCTGAGGGTCCGCTGCTGCCAATATTGCCAGCTCTCTACACAGCACCTCTCGGTCTGGTAAAACACGAATGCTGGGATGCAAAGCCAAGCCAGGTTGTGTCATATACAGGATTTGTGTCTGCCATGGTGAGCGAAAACGCCCAGTTCCTAAGGGTTCAACTTACAGCAAGCCTGTCCATCATGGTGCCAAACAGCTAAAGTTTACCTGAAGCCTTCAGTCTGGGGCTGACGGGAGAGCTGAACGCCTCTGGGAGACGTTGAGAGTCCTGATTTTTTACTGGGTTGGTGAAGATTCCACATGTAAATTTTTTGAGGTTATCCTCATTGATAAAGCTATCAGAAGAAATCCTGGAACCCAGGGGATCACCAAACCAGTCCACAAGCACAGGGAGATGCATGGGCTGATGTCAGCTGGCCTCAAGAGCCGTGGCTTTGAAAAGAACCACAAGTTCCACCACACTATTGGTGGCTCTCACCCTGCAGCCCGGAGAAGGCACTACCCTCTACAGCACCACCGTTACCACCAATACATGTGATGTTTGTAAAATTCATACTCAGTAAACAAGTTAGGACAGCCAAAACAAATTACAAAATACATTATGGAATCCTTAGCAAGTGGTTGTTAGGGAATACAGAGGTGTATGCAACCAGGCAGGAAAAAAAAAAGTTTATTCTTTGCTACAGAAGGTGCTTTTAATATATTTTGCTTCCAAAGCACAGAGTGCCCTAAAGGGAAAAAAAAAAAAAAAAAAAACTGGGCAAAGCTAGGCATGGTGGTCGGGAAGCTGAAGCAGAGGGATCGATGCAAGGGGTAAGGGAGAGTGTTCTAGAAAAAGATGATTTGGCCTTTTGTTTATTAGAAGAAGACAGAAGACCCCCAAGGAAGTGGGGCTGTGGCACACGTGACTCATCAGAATTGAGAAATGATCTTGACCTAAATGGAAATCTATTTCCTAAAAGAGGAGAACGTAGTATATCACGCAACTACTCAAAAGTAAAACATACGCTGTTCTGTTATCTAAAGCTTTGGAGGAGTCCATTGTAGGGCGCTGGAAAGCAAGCGAAAGGCCCCGGTTACCTGTGACATGCTTCCCCTCTTTTGATGGGCAGAACAAACATGCATGGTCCTCAGCTAATTCTCTATGACTGCTTTTGATGCTAACTAAGAAAAAAAAATCAGAAAAACAGGGTTAACTCCTATTGAGGAATCACAGGTCCTGAGATTATGAATTGGATTGATGATTTTTTCTTTCCTGAAGAACAACATGCAGATTAAAGAGCTTTTAACTGTTCTTGATGCAATCAAAAGGTTATGGTTGTCTGCTAAAAACTCAGTTTCGGCCACAGTTTATGCAAGTTGTTCACATTACTCACTCAGTAATGATGTACTTGGCCCCACTCTTTGTGGTCTGGTTCTCATTTGTTTGGTATTACATTCCAAGACTGCAATGACTCAGAAATGTCCCTTATTTTTTACAGTAAGAACTAGCATGGTTTGCCTGAAACATCTCAAGTTTGATCGTTTGTCTGTGGTCTTCCCACAATAAATCTAAGCAGGTGTATATAAGTAAAGACTTTAACAAGTTGAGTGAGAAGACCAATGTTTTTAGCCAGAAAACTTCTGGAGTTATCTGTTTTAAACTCATTTGACACTCACAGTAAATTCCATTCTCTTTTGATAGCATACAGTATTTATTATTATCAAAATGCAGTCGCTAACTAGTATCCGGTAGTCTATTTAGAATGCATGAAAACATTTTCCAAGAGTTAAAAGAACCAAATACATTTGAAATATGTAGAAACAGCTATGAGGGAACATGAAATTTGTATTGGAATCTGTTTGAAGAGGTATGGGATTTGTGTTATACTGATACAGAAGATACAAGCAAGCAATGGGTAAAATGTGGGTAGATATATTTAACATACTGTAACCTTATCTATGAACTAAGACTTAGTGCTCTAGAAAATAGGGTGATAATCTTCAAGCCTTTAGGTCACTGAAGTTACATAAGCAGAAACAAAATTAAAAATCATATAAGGCCTTAATATCAAAATCTTTATATCCTGGGACAGCAGACTGCCAGGCATCCTGAAAATTAAGTTATTCGTTCAGTGAGGAAAAATATTCTCCTTCATGACTTACCCTGCCCTATGTTTACATTCCACAGTCCCTTTGTTTCCCCCCAGTTCTTCGTTCTCCTGTATTAAATTATGACTTTCTTCTTTTGCTGACCAGCAACAAAATGTGAGTTATACCAGAAACAGAGGTAATAACAAGTTTATGATATTATCTTCCACAGAAAAGTGCTTGAATGGATAGTCTTCTAGAATATATTAAATGCAATAAGATATAGACATGCATTAACAGGGACAAGGGACTTTACCTGTGCCGTGATTTCTCTGTGTCTATGTGTCCTTGAAGCAAGTAACTGCAGACCGTCTTCAACAAATGCTTTTAAAAAAAACTTAGAGCAGAGGCCTGATAGAAACTTAAACCAACCATCTAGAAATTAAAAGAAAGAAATTGATCATTATAGTCTCAGTTATCTAAAATCATTCCAATCTGAATGCAGCAAGGATTCTTTGCTCAATAAAGAAAGACTACTTGTCTACATTCTGCTTTCTCTAATATGTCATAAAGATGTGAGCATTTTATCCACATCTTAAATATGCTCAGAAGAAAAAGCATCCCTTTAAATTGAATACCTTTCATTGTATATATAGGTTATTGAGTTTCTCGCTTTATTTTGCTAATGATGGGCAGAAGCCTAACCCTAAAGCACCTGTATCTGGGAATCACCCCTGAAATGTGACGAGAAGACTCAGAAGACACCACTACAGTATCCCTGGGACACCTGCTGTCCTCTCAACAAGAGGAGTCAGGAAATACATGGATGAGATCAGCATCAAACTGATCAGCAGCATCTTAGAGTAACATTTGTCCAATGCCCAAAGGTTCTTCAAGTCATTGTTCTTTTGCTCTGTTCACCTTTCTTGTAGATTGAAAATGCTCCAGTTTGTTACTGGAAACAGGTGCTCCTGCAGTCACTAATGTCTACCCGCCTCATTCCTCCTTTCTTGAGATTGTGTAGTGGCCTCTAAAGATTCTGGCGTCCTCAACAAATTTATTTTCTTTCTGAGTATTGCTTGCAACCTCCTGAGTGGTTCTGGTTTGTTAGCAGGTGGCTGAACCTGCCAAGAAGGAACTCCTGTTTGAAGTAACCCAGGGAACCCACCAGTTCCCAAATTGGTATCAGCCCTTTTACAAATTGAGGAACCCTCATGGGTACTTCAATGCTTATTCAACACAGACAGGCATGTAGGGTATGAAACTTCAACCAAATAAGTTGTGTGTGATCACAGGGGTATACAGCATGGCAATATCTTCTTGCAAAGAAGAACAGCAAAGTCTTCTTTGGAGTGACTTTTACAAGTGACTAAGGCAATGAGAAAAGAAGAAACAGGTGGAAAGTTTGGGTCAAGTGAGCTGTGCCAAGTATTTCACAAGGGAGGAGGTAGTAGAGAATTAAAAACAAAACAAAACAAAACAAAAAAACATTGAATTTGCTTTTGTGAGGCTTCTTAATTTGTGCTGCCTAAACAGAAGGCCAATCCTATTCAGAAAACAGTTTTGTTAGATCCTGAGCTGGACCCTATCATTACAGGAGAGATGTAAAACGGAGCTGCAGAGAGATTATAAATACACAATGCAGTCAGGAGCTGGAGATGCCTCAAGTTATTTACCCAACTGCATACTAAAAGCGACAGGAGTAGTGTATCCTCAGACAACCCTCCTCTGGCAGAGTGATATCACCAAGTGGCCTGTTTTGCTGCTAGATGCACTAAAGATTAGATAAGAAAGCAAACAGTCCCCTTGGGATACTCCAAGTCTTTTTACTGCCAAAATAGGATCCCAGACCAGATCAAAAGCAGAAAGGATTTGAGAGCATCTCCAAAGCATTTCACAGGAGCACAGAGGAGTCTAAGTACCAAAACACTGGTGTGGAATTATAAGTTAAGCTTGCATTCTGGTGGAAGGATTTTTCAGGTTATGGTTTATAATCATATGTGCCACTTGGGTTTTCTTCCTCCCATTATTTTTCATATTTGTTAATGCATCTCATAAAGTGAGTAAATCAAGATAACCTGTTACTCTGTGGGTCAGAGCAACCCAGCAACAGTGGAAGAGTGGGACTCTATTTACTATTTTGCCATTAATAAGCTGGAGGTTCACCTAAAGTTTCTATATTATGTTCCCTTACCCGAAAAACTGCGAGCCAGGATTATAGCCCTTTCTGGCTCACTAAATAATCGACCTCTTGATGTGGACCTTAGCTGTAGTACTTTAGGTCTCAATGAAAAACTGTATAACATTGTTATTTAATGATAATCAATGTAGTTAAGAGAGCAACTAGCAAGAATGTAGATTCAGAAATATTTGCATGTTATTGCCTCAGATGCAAAGACCATCCATCATTCATAAAAGAGATAATATTATTTACCAAATATAGTTGTCTCTTTCTAGTAATCTCTCAAATCTAAGAAGAACACACACACACACACACACACACACACACACACACACACACACACCATTGTGGACCATTAGTATATGAACATGTAATGCTTCAGACTATTTTGTTATAGCTGCAGACAGACAAATCAAAGAACACAGTGCTCATCTCTGTTTTCAAGAGACTATTTCGTTATAGAAAGATTTTATGCTTACCTGCTTTCATCTATTTAAATCAAGTATATCTTGGAAGTTAAACATACACATTCTACTAAACTATTGTCTCAAGTATTTAAAGGCATAGTGGGAGACAAGTGTGACATCAGTCAATGATGATGCAAAGATGGAGAGCCTGACTTGTTCCTCTGCTTGAATGACCTTCCTACTCTTTAGAAAACTGACAAATGCAATAAAGAGATCTTAAGGTGATAACCATAACAAGCATGAACAAAGTGCTTTAGAAGACTAGGGAACTCAGACTATTAACTCTGCCTTTTGAAAAGGTGGACGTGATCCAAGGAGGTCCCCAGAAGGTGACACTTCCGGGAGTAGATGACTACAGGTTTGACCTTTTCCAGAGAAAAAGCTTTTAATTAGATCTAGAACACAAAGACTGTGGCCGGAAATGCATCCCAGACAAAAGAAGAGGATTGGCAAAGGCACGGGGAGATGGAAACTTAACAAATAGTTGGTCTTTCCAAGTGGATGAATGTGGGTGCTCAGAAGGAAGAAAACAAGACCAAAAAAAAAAAAAAAAAAAGTCGTAGAAAGGCTTAGTTTGGACAACACTGAAGGTTCTCAACTTTACCCAAATAGACCAAGGAGGAGTTGTCAAAACTTTACAGCATTTTCTCATAATGTGATAGATGACTCAAAAATAAAAATAAAAAAAATCCCCACAAATGACCAAGATACACACCACATGATTCAAATTCACCTCAACCTTAGCTGAAGTTTGGCGCCACCTGGTGACAGTTTCTTGCTTGGGTTTGAGCACCTGTGGGAGTGACCCTGGTTCTTATAGAGGGCTGGATCTTTAGGACAGGATCAGTGGTTCCACTGAGGGAATGACCCCGACTTCTTTGAATCAGTTTACTAGTCTGGAATATGTTGAGAACATGGTGCCTGAAATCCCTGTCCTACTATCCCTTAACTTATTTTATTCCCCTGTTCTTATCCCATAAGAACAAGACCTGAAGTCTGCTGTGAGAGTAACTACCCAACTCTAATCCTTCTGCATTTCCGTGAAACCAGTGTTGACATGTAGATGACCATGCTGCATCTCTACAATGGATATTGCAGTTATCTTGCTCATCATCATAAGTCAGTTGAATGTTGATCTTGAAGATTGAGGAACGATTTTTTTTTCAAGTGAAAAAATGATCAACATCTACAAAACAGCAAAAGTCTGGAGACTAAGGGATCTTTGACATCAGTGCTAAATTAGTACATGCATGTATTTGACAGTTGAGGAGACTAGGACCGGGACATTTCATTCTCCTTTGTGTGTAGACCATAATTCGGACTAGAGTGATAGTTCAATGCTGATTTGACCTTTACTTCAGTCACTTTTCTTTCTTTTTTTGACTCAAGGATTTTTTTTTCTTTAATCCAAACAGTATAGATGAAGGGATGGCCAACTCTAGCCCAGCTGTTGCCATTCAATTCTTTCTTCTCTCCCACCACATCTATCTCACAATGTTTAAAAAGTTCAAAGTTTATGAGTACAACATGCAAAGGCACATCCTCCTTCCTACAGCAGCAGGCAGAAGGGGTTACCAGCTAAATAAGGCCCAGGACACTTCAGAACACACCCAGCAGGGCCCAGGGAGTTAGGAAGTTGGCACTGGGTCTCAACCTCTATAGCTATTAGTGAGGAGGCAGCGACCCTTCAAAGTGCCACAGGCTAAAGCTAAACTAATAGGTCAATGTGACATAAGGGAAGAGTGGCATGTCAGCCCTATTTGATGCTGCTTGTCTTCTATCCACTAGCCCAACTGGAAAACTCTAGTACTGGATTTCAAACGCCTGCGCCTGTGCAGAGGCCCTGGAGTAAGGTAGGAAAGGGTGGGTAGGAAAGTTCCAAAGCTAATATTCTTGTGTGCATGGGAACTGTTGGGAGATAACACAGCGAGGAGGGTTCTCATGCATACCCTCTCCAAGACCAAGAGAGGGAATGGATGGGACACAATGACTCCCAACCACTCAGTCACCCCTGTCTGTCTGCTGCATTGTATACCAAAGAAGGGGTTGCCTCAGGAGCGAAAGGCCAGGGCAGGCGAGCATCTTAAATTCTGTTTGAGGTGATAGTCTCCTCATCCTGAGGTAGCTTCCAACTGGTCATGGCGGAGGGCCCAGTGCCTCTTTGCTCCTTGAAGAAAATATAAGCAATGAGAAACCTGACTCCCTACCTCACAGGCTTCACTCTCATGTCTAGATCTACTGAGAACCGTAGGCCAAAGTCATCAGCATCTGTGAGAGCTTCTTGGAGCAACCGTCCCTACTGCTTGCTGATGCAGCCCACACTTCAAGATTCTTCCTTAGTTCTCACTTCAAAGTTGGGGGTCTATGCCACAGCCACAAAGTCCAGCAAAGCCCCTCTACTTGAAGGACAGTCTGGCAATCAGCATCCAGGATGGAGAATTTATAAAAGAAAGAGGGAGGCCAGGTCTGTAGCGCATGGCCACTAACCTAGGTGGAGCCTGTACTGTCATCTCCTAAAGGCCACAGGGGCAGCAGCTGCAGCCATAGTGGAGTGGGTAGAGGAGGTGGAGCACCTTCTGGTCCCAGGGTTTGCTAGGCAGACAGGAAGCAACCAGAGGGCACCACAGCACAGATGCACAGACAGCCACAACAGTTGCTCTCTTCAATAGCCTAACTCCACATGTTGTCCAGTCCCAGAGCATAGTCCATATCTATTACAGGTCTCCCATCCTAGGAATGTTTCCATTCATTCAGGCTTCTGATTAATCATTTTTTTCTATTGCCTACAAATTTATTTATTTATTTATTTACTTTTAATTAAAAAATTTTATTCATTTTACATACCAACCACAGATTCCCCTCTCTTCCGTCCTCCCTCCCCCCAGCCTTCCCTCCCAACCCACCCCCAATTCCCTTCTCAGACAAGGTAAGGCCTCCCATGGGGAGTCAGCAGAGCCTGGTCCATTCAGTAGAGGCAGGTCCAAGCCCTTCCCCCTGCATCAAGGCTGTGCAAGGTGTCTCCCCATAGGTAGTGGGCTCCAAAAAGCCAGCTCGTGCACCAGGGATGGATCCTGATCCTACTTCCAGGGGGTCCCTTAAGGAAATCAAGCTATTAATCAATCTGCCTTAGGAATTCGAGGTCGGAGAGCAACTCTGGCAGTTTCCCGAGACCTTGAGGCCACCAGGCCTGGTGAGGGGAAGAGCATGTAGACACGGGAAGAGAATGTAGCACAGAGGCAGGTACCTGGGTGGGCACTGGAACCTGTCCAGGTCCAGGATGTCCCACTGGCTCTGGATACTCAGCTGTCGCCTGGTAAGGAGGTGAGGGGCATAGCCTTTGGGAGGACAAGTACCCTGCCATGTGTAATGGGAGGGGACTATTTGGATGTCTGTGTCCTCAGGAGGCTAAGTTCTGGAGTGAAGACAAACTCTATAACACAGAGACATAAAGACAAACAGACATAGGTAAAGGCAGCTGCTCTGGGGCATGGGTGTGTGTCAAGGGAACACAGGGTCTCTTGACTTCCGTAATTTTTAGACATCCAGGAATCAGGTAGATTTGGAACAAACAGTTATCAACAGATCATTGGAATCTTTAACATATACCAAAGAAAATTGAGAGCGTGTGCTCAAAAATGAACCCACATTTCTAAAGATGTTTTAAGAACTAATAATGTTTCTAATGTCCTAATAGTGTGCTTGACATTTTACCAGTGAGTAAGGAAAAAAAGTGTATGTATCTTATAATCTCATGGAATCTACTCAAACCACAAGTTAAAAATATCAAAATACAATCTAATAGAAAACAAAACAAGAAGAAAAAACAAACAAAAACTAAGCAAAGAAACAAATAGTTCCCTTAGGACTTGTAACTCAAATCATATCCCAAAATAAAGGAACAGCTCAGGGATAGTTTCTTTGCACTTTCAGATCAAACAAATTCCTATTCACTTCTGAATATTTTGACACTTACTACAGTAAGTGGATTCTCATGTGGAAAGCAACATCTTTAGTTCTCACAGAGTTACCAGATAAAAATGAAAATTACTTCATTCTCTTCCCATGATAGGCTTATATTTCAGAGAGAGAAAGTGCTGTTTAGAATTTTTTAAAAGTTGGGTGATTGTCAGCTGAGGTAGTCAAGTAGTCCAAGGTGCCTAATTTTTAAACAAGCTAAAGAAATTAAGAATTGAGAATGGGTAAAGCACTTGCCACATGAATGTGAGGACCAGAGTTTGAATCTTCAGGACCTATGGAAATGTCAGGTGTACATAGCAGCCCCCTGTAACACCAGTGCTGTGGAGGTGAAGACAGAAATCCTGGGAGCAAGCTGGCTTGCTTGACTAGCTCAATAGCTGAGTTTAAGTAAGAGACCCTACTTTAATGATGGAGAAGAAGGTGCAGAAGGTGCAGAGTGGTTGATGAAGTCATGCAATGTCAATTTTATTTTATTTGAGAATGGAAAGAGAAAACAGCATTGATAAACAACAGTGGGTTGAATATTTGTCAGCCATGGAGTTGTCTGAGGACTAGAATATATTTGTACTTTATCATATTGTGTTAAATTATTATTACTTGATAATTAGCCAATACTCCTTTATGTTAAGAAAGATCTCACTATCATCTTTGTATTTTCATATTTTTGTAACAGATATTTAATAAATGTATAATTAATGAATTAGTGACTATCATACAAAGTGGGGAAAAATAAGATTGCTGTCCTGATTGGCGGAAGAAAGACAATGTGAAATATTAAATCCTGTGGATACATTATACAATGAACTGATGGATACAACTTGGGTTGTAATGGATAAGCCACAGGTCATGTCCACAAATAGGATGTTTTTGAGCAAGGATGACAGAATTAAAGAGACAAAGTTGATATGAATGAGAACAGACAGCAGAGAGAACTGGGGAAGACCTCTTTAATTTCCAATGTCAAGATATAGTAAAGCTTTTTCAACTTTTCCAACAGTCAAAATGAAGATACAATGTTTGTCTTATGTGATTATTAAATAAATAGTAAACCAATAAACTATATAAATCACAAGCATTTGATATTTGTAAATAGTTGTGAACTATGACACAATAATTGGTCCTTTATCCACTGTGGTATTTTGTGTACTTTCAGCGACAATATTCTGTTGTTACCAAATTGGTTATTATTTTGTTTATTTCATGGTTCTTAGTCACCAAGCTTAGTTCACAAATTCCAATTGTTTTTCAAAAATAAAGTTCATCTTCAAAACAATGAAAATGTTTCAACGTTGAAGAGGTTCAAAACGGTAGAGAAATCAAAACTCATTTGTGTAAATAGTTTAGATTCAATTTACCAAAATAAAAGAAATACCATTTTTATAGTCATGACTTTTATTAAAAGAACTAATCATTTCAAGATGACTCAACTCGAGCTTGCAAGACGGAAGCTTGAGAGGCACTCAGAAACTCTTCCTGCTTATGCTCCTTTGCCCAATCAGATGTTTGTATCATAATCATTTCATAAATGGGCTTTCTGAATCTGAAAACTTAACTCACCACTAGAGTACTGTCCTTGTCAAGCACAAAGTAACAAGAGGTATACAAGTACTGTTGATAAGAATTTTTGTTTGCAATCCAGTCCCTTCTTAATAAGATTGACTTGTTTCTTCTTATGCCTCTTTCCTTTCTTCCTCTTCTCTTCTGATGTGTTTCCTGGGGTTCATATCGGCAGCCCTAACAATGTGCCCAAATAAATTTACATTGACCTCCTCGCACTTACTCACAAACAAATTCTGTGTGTGTGTGTGTGTGTGTGTGTGTGTGTGTAAAAGAAATTGAAAAGCGTGAGGATACAAAAATCAAGGTTCTTAAGTGGACAAGTTGTATTTTGCATCTCTTTAGTATATAAGACACCAGGCTAGGAATAGAAAGAGGCATGAAATGTACTTGCTATTGATCAGAAAACGGTCTAGTTTTTATCCATTAAGGGACATAGGACTTGACTCTGATCCTCTTCAGGATTAGAAGTTGGTTCATTATGTAGGCAAGAATCATGAAAGCATGCTATAATCACCAAGAAAAGCATCACTGGGAAAGACAAACTTGAATTTTAAGTAAAACCACCTGGAAACACTTAACAAATGATGAACAATGTTCCTTCTAAACTCCATGACCACTTAGCATCCTTAATGTGAGACAATGTAGTGTTTTTCCAAGTGATATTACACAGTATGAGATTTAAAAAAAAAAAAAAGTTCATATAGTATCATTACCAAAAATGCTCAGCCAAACTCTAATCAAAACCCTCCAACTCCATTACAGGAAATAAAGAAGTCAGTTAAATAATACTAACAGAAAAAAAGTCAGACAAGATGTGAAGGTTGACCTGCTGCCACAGGACCTCAGCTGAGCAACTGTCAAAAACAGCAGCATAGGAAAAGAAAATTGATCAAAAAGTCATAATCGCTAAGTACGATGAGTGTTCATTAATGGGGTTCTTAATAGAAAATAATAGGAGGATCTGTGGTTGGTATGTAAAATGAATTAAAAAATTTTTAAAAATCAATAAAGAACAGTCATGGACAATGAAGATATTTTCATATGGACTGGATATTTTTTTAAATTGGGAATTGTTTACTTTCTAAAAAGAATGCTCTTGCTTTAGAAAATGATCATAATACTTAGAGGCAGACCATCAGAAACTCTGCCACTAACTTTCAAATGGTGCCACATTGATAAGTAAGTGTGTGTACACACGGGCAGAGAGCAAACAAATTTGTTGGGATCTTTAAAATTATTGCATTCAATTAAAATGAACATATGTATCAACTTTACTATAACATACATATTTTACAGAAAAATTTAGGAATACTGGATAAAAATATAATTGAGTTTTATATACTAGAGCTTGAAACTTTGTATCCTCTCGTATGCCATTATTTCATGTCAAATATTATTTACTCCTGTTATTAAAATTATTTTGTGAGCATAAAAATATAGAAGTAAAAAAATTGCATTTAAAACTGTATAAGTACATAAAATGAAACAGAAACACCAAAAAGTCCTGGTTAATTTCAGTTCGTCAAACAGAAAAGGTGCTGAGAGTAAGCTGTAAAGTACGCATTCTGCCCGGTCTCTGTTTCCTATATAACTTTGGATTCTCTACCTTTTTGACGTGCATGTCAAATCACGAACAAAGTTCTAAGGTCACTTCAGACTAAACATGATACGCTTATATTCCAGAGAGAGAAAACATTGTTTAGATTTAAAAAAAAAAAAAAAAGTTAAGCTCATGTAATTCTCAGGCTGCATTCAGGAAATCATGATAAAAGCACCCTTTATCCAAAAACTTCAGTTCCTCTATTTTATGAGAAGTACCTGATAGTTGCTTATCTGTTCTCCAACAGCACCTCTGTGACACAGAGGTTCTAAAGGAACAACTTTTTGGTCATGAATTCTCCCATTTTAATTTATAAGAAGAATGACCAGAAATCAACACACTAGGAGAGAATCTAGAATATCCAGAACACTTAAAAAAATGTGCACATTCAAATCTAACAGAGAATAATGGTGTAAACAATTCAGTACTTTTGTTTTGTTTTTCCTAGATGAGAAAATAGGGAGGGCGCTTCACATGCTGGGGACGTGAGTGTCAGCAAGTAGCTGAAACACAGGGAAGCAAGCTGCATCACAGGAGGAAGCCTGTTTGGACCAGAAGGCATCCAGAGTCTGGTGTCTTTGTCTCTGTTGCTTATCTCAGGACTATGGTTAACTCTGAACAACAGGCATGCAGAGAATTGAATTTGCCTGGAGAAGAGTAGAGGAATCCTGGTTAAGAATGCTCCTAACTAGTTCCTGCACACATCTCTGGAATGAGCTGTCTCAAGGTAAGCCCTGTAAAAAGAAAGGAAAAAAACAAAACTATAAGTTAAGGACACTTGCTGAGGACCTAATCATATCCCCTAAAATCTGTATGTTGAAGCCTCAATCTGACCCCCAGGGACTGGTTTTCTGGAGTTGGGGCTTTAATCGTTAATGTATGTTAGATGACAACCTGTGAGCACTAGTCTTATCAACACAAGAAATTATAATTCTGATTGTATGGACATGCCGCTATCTCTATGTAAAAATCTAGAGAAACAATGAGAAAGCAAGTACCTAGAAGTCAAATTAAGAGCCTGTACCAGCCCTGAGCCATCTGGTGCTGTGACCTCAGATGTCTATTGTCTAGAACCGTGAGAAGATAAATGCCTGCTGCTCAAACTGCTAGTTCTGTGATATGCTGCCATGGAAGTCCAAGACAATGGACACATAACACGTGTGCTATACAGAGGCTGAAAATGAACATTATATCATGTGGACATACTATGTGTACGTATTTTAGATGATCAAAAAGACAATTAAAAATTCATGTTAAATATTAGAAGTTTGAAACTCATCTTTAAAGAATTTCTAAAAATTATTTTATAAAAAATCACAAATAAAATAAATATCATACACCAAAATTAACCAGACTCATGGTCTATACATCTCATTGAATAGCCACTCTGAAGCTGTTGAACTTCACACTGGATTTTATACTTTCACTATAAAATATATTTTTATGTACTCATCCATCACCAAAAAATGAAAGCCCTATGACAGAATTAATACTAGAATGACAATTAGCTTTGTATCCTCTTTCATAACTTGTGTGCATTATTCAGTCCTTAGAAATTTTAAGAAATAAAAAAATAGGATGCTCAAAGAATAGGCTCGTGGTATCATTTTTGAAAGATAAGTCATGATTGAACACAAACTCATGAATGGAAAAAGTTGGAGCATTTATGAAAAAAATCTAGTGAAGCTAGTAAAACTTTAAAGTCGGGCTTTAAGATTTGGCGATGAAAAGGATCCATGAGAAGATCCAACTGTGTCTGTTAGGAATTCCAAAGGCAAGATACAGGGACCATGATGCAAGGCAAAGACAGAGGAATGAAGTCCATGTCAAACATGTGCCAGTAAAACAGGAAATAAATACACCGCCAAAGAACAGAGACAGCACACTTTAAACAACATAGAGAGAATGTACTCATTGCCAAGGAGGCTAGCTTTCTCATTCATAGCACAGTAGCAGCTAAAACATGGTGGTACCCTGCTTTTAGAGTTTCAAAGAGAGAAATTACCTACCAATTTAAAAATTAACTTCAACTAACCTGTCTCTTTAAAATAAGTATGTAATATTATTGGAGCTAAAGAACTTCATTTGCAAATGTTCTTCTGTGAGATTCAACTAGTGGACTGAATACTTGTGGAGCAAACTGAAAACAAAGCACATTAGCATAAGGCTATAAGACTTCTGAGGACCCCTCCCTCTTACAGAGTAAAAGCCTTGGAATGCTGGGGTTGTGGGCAGGAAGCTTCTATATCCTTGGTCCGAAGAAAAATCAAAATCAAGCGTTCCATCCATTCACCATAAGGAAGACGCAAAACCTTCTGCTTGTGGGAAAAAAAAAAAAAAGTCAGGAAAGTCTTCCATTCTGGGATCCAGTGGAGAGGTAAAAGCTAGTAAAAATGTGTAGCTCTTGAAAGGGAACATTAAAAACTCCACAATGCAAGATTCTACATCAATACAGAACTGAGACCAGCTACTATAGCAAAAAAAAATCTCAGGAAGTTATTACACCTGCGACTTCAAGGTTGCCAGGCAAATTCAGATACTGTGTACGAGTGAGTAGCAATTCTGACAAAAGCAAACCCGGTCCCAAGAGTGAGATAAATTTCCTGTGAGCACAGCCAACTAAGAGAATTAGAAATCCTCCAGTTTACATCATAAGGTAAGCACTGAATAGCACACAGATAATCAAGGCTTTTATTTCATGCATATGAGTGTTTGCCAGCTTGTATGTATGTGGACCATATGCATGCAATATCCTCTGAGGCCAGAAGAGGGTGATGGATTCCTCTGGAACTGGAGTTACAAATGGTTGTGAAAACCCTTGTATGTGCTGGGTACTGAACCCATGTTCACTGAAAGAGCTAGAAGTGCTTTTAACTGCTGAGCCATCCCTCCAGCACCCCAAATAACTTTTCTGAGACAAACGAAAGTGTGAGAGATTCCTTCTACTATCTAAACAGGCAAGGCTTTCTAAAGGTTGAAATGAATGAGGACTGCTAAGAACACCATTTACTAGTTCTCTGCACAAGAAGGCAGCAGAAGACCTCTGGAAGTGTATGAAATCTGACAGATTATGCAAAAGAATATGTTAAAAACCATAATTAACAAACCAAATGGATTGCTAAACAAAAAGATTGTAGAAAAAGACAGAGCTAAGAAACGAAGGGGTGGAGAACAACAAATAAGACAGCAAGACTGAAGCTCTGCATCCACCTTGGGATTTCTCTCACCAGTTGAAACATGGAGAAAAATAACAGCTTAATGAAGAACTCCTAAGGCATTGCCAACCAATGACCTGACCAACTTTTAATGGCAATTAGAAAACTCTAACAGTAGGAAGACATTCTCTCCCAGTGAGCACAGGGTCTCATAGTGAAACCGTGCAATGACTGGCCATAGTCTTAAATGAACAATGTTGGACCTCCTGTTTCAATCATGCCAGGAAGTATGAGGCAACTAATGCTGAAGAATATCAAAAATGCTCCATCTGAGAAGAATTCTGAAAAACAAGGAAAGTAACATGAACACTAGGGTAATCAGAATCGTGTACAGCAAAGGGCAACATAAAAGGTCTATGTAAAGCAGTATTCCACAAATGTCCTCACAGCAAGAAGAACACTGAGCAGTGAGAAGCATCAAAGCTCCCTGCCTTCATATAACTGTTGTTCAGGAAGATTAGTAACTCCAAACTGAAGAGAAAATCTATAGAGTACAACCTGGGATCAATTCCTCTGGAAATAAAAGCCATAGCAGGTATAGATAGTTAAATGACTGCTGGGATGATATACTGAAGACGAGATTCGGAACAATTTGAGAGTGAGAAATTCTTGAGAGCCAGTCTTGTGGGGGAAGGGGTCCTGAGTGTGAGTTTTACCCATCAGTTTCTCACAATGATGAGATGCAGATACCTCTTTGAGACCCAGCTGTGATCAAAGAGTCATCATTAAGAAATATGCTAAGACCCTTCTTTTTAATCAAGTCTTACTTGCCAGGGATTAATTTTACCAGTGTATACACCACCTAGAGGGAAGGCATTTCTTCAGCTCTAACTCCCCTCATTTTCTTGTCTCACATGAAGAGAGCCAGGGGAGGAGTTTGAGATCACAGAACAGACCCTAAGCCATAGGATAAATAATAAAATTATAGATTTCATTCCTCACCTCCACTGTACCCCACTGCAGCAGGACTCGAATGAAATAGATTTTTCGGTGAAAGAACTATGGAATGTAGACTCCAGAACAAGGAAACCCAAAGACAAGATTGTGAAGAATTAAAACATGAGAGAACTTGCAATGTTTGGTCCTTACAGCTACAGCAAACAGGAAAGGCAGTCTTATTTTGTAGCCAGATTAAAATAAAACCTCACACTAAAGGCACACATACCTCAGTTCTAATTGTCTGGGACATCATGCCTGACTTTCAAAAAGATAAATCCATAAGGTGTACTGAAAGGCAAAAAAAAAAAAAAAAAAAACACCACATGAGTGTACAAGGCAAACATTGGAACTAGCCTCAGATGACACAGATTTTAAGTTCTCAGAGAGTTTAAAGTGATTAATATGCTAGGTAATAAGTTAATATGTTAAGGGAAAATGGTACAAGTAAACAATACACAAGAACAAATGGTAATGTAATCAGAGAGATAAAAACTTAATTTAAAATTAAAACAAAGCACTGGAAAGCAAACTAAAAAGGGGAGGGGAGGGAATGCTTTTGATGCTTCAGCAGTGGACTGAACATGGTCAGAAGAAAGTATCTGTCATCGTAGAGAAATACCAAAAGAAATGTCCCAAACTGGAATGCTCTTCTGCATTGAATAGTGGCCACTCGAAAGACATATTCAAATCCGAACTCCTGGAACTTGTCTTTGCATGAGTAATTAAATTAAGGATCACAGGCTGAGATCATCTTGGACTTAGGGTGGCCCCTAAATCTTTTCCTGATAAGAAAAGAGCTGATTTGAGAACAGAAACAGAGGGGAAGAGGAAAATGAACAGAGAAGCAGAAATTAGAGCAATGTGCACACAAGCCAAGGGAGGACAGATTGCCAGCAGCCCCCATAAGCTGGCAGACAAAGGGAAAACGCCTCCCTAAGGCCTTTGCACAGAATGCAGTCTTGCTGACTCCTTGGTTTGGGACTCCTGGTTGCGATAACTGTGAGGAAATACGTTTCCATTGCTTTAACTCACCCGGTTTATGGGGATTTGTTACAGTGATCCTTGGAAACTCATATAAATGTAAAAAGAAAAATAAACTGAAAAAAATCCAAACAAAATAAAACGGTGTAGTATCTTGAAGAAGAAGGAGAAAGAGGAGGAAAGGGAAGAGAAAGAGGAAGAAACAGAAGAAAAGATTTCATATCAGGAACCATGCAAATGAGAATGGAAGAGTGAAATGAAAACCTTAAAACCATAAAGCTAGTGTTCTAGTGCTATTGAAATGTATCCTTCCAAGTCAGAGAACAAATACTTTCACAGACATGTAGACACTGAGGCAATTTGCTGTCACAGACATGCCGTGACCAAAATGTTAAAAGGAGTTACACATGGAGGTGAAAAATACCATAGATAAGAAATTCAGAGCTCAATAAAATGGAAAGCAAGTGTTAGAGGTGCAATAAATTTTCTTTATTCTTAATTGATCTAGAAGAACAAAATCTTTTATCAGTTTTAAGTTTCTGAATTAACTTCCAAACACTGCACAAAGGAGCATCTATGAGAAATATCTAGAGCTTCACTTACCTATGTGTAGAAAGATATATACTTAGAAGATATTTGATACAGTGCACATTTAGCAAAATACTAGTATTGGGGTCATCCTTGGGGACTATGAGCTCCCCAGCCATGAGTTCTTGGTCAGATTTACAGTACAGGCATGCGTTTCCTCCTGTAGAGTGGGCCTGGAATCTAATCAGAAAGTGGTTGAGTTCCCCAAAGCATCCCTGCCACTATGGCTCCAATGGGCACATCTTATAAGGCTGGTTTTTCCTGTACCACACAGAGTTTACAGCTGGGTAAGACTGTGGGTGGGTGATAGCTCTCTCCCCACTGGCTGTATAATACTTTCCGATACAATGATAGATAACCACCAGGAAGAAAAACTCTTGATCAGTACTAGCTTGAATTCCCAAATCCTGTGACTAAAGCTTGGGAGGTCTTCAGCAATAGGGTCTTAACAACAAATTTTGGGAAACAGCCAACAACAATAAAATTAGTCTGTATTGTTTGGGGGAGTCTCCCGAACATCTCTGACCATTAACACGAGGACAGGTATCCCACACCTGGTACTAGGGGTTGCTTGTTTGTTTTTGTTTTGGGCAACTATGGCTTCTTGGAGGAGCATAATCACCCATGTAGCATAATACCAATTAAACTCTATGTATGTGCTTATATATTTAACAAGTTGATATAGTAGGATTCTTTTAGTCCTATTCAAACACCTTCAGTGTTAGTTTGTCCTTTCCCTGCTATCTCTTCTTCCCTACTCTCCCATGCCCCTCCCTGTTTCCTTTTCTTCTTCTTTCAAATCACCTGTGTTCTATGCTCCTCCATTAAGAGTTGTCTTTCCACCCGCCTCAGTAGCCTTAGAACTGGTTAAATGGGAGTGCTTAGTTACCAGGAAATCTACATCACACTTCTTCACATAAGACTCTGGAAAAGGCCATACAGAAATCTATTGTGGAAGAAGAAAGGGAAAGAATGTTAGAGCCAGATGTTGGGAGGGCACTATTGGGAAATAGTGACTTCTTGACATAACACTCATGAACTCACAGCAACTGTGGTTGCCAACACAAGACTTATACCAGGTCAAGTCACACAACATCTCTGCATGGAGCAGGAGGGGATTTGCAAGCCTCCATCCCCAGCTAAGGGGTACTGACAGTAGATAGCTGCTGTGGACAAGAGAGTCAGTTTTCTTTAGTGATGTGGTCTATGTTAAGTCAACTTTGGTCTCACTCCCATAGACATATGCCAGCACAATTTGAACTCAGTGGTTTATAAAAACCAAAAGCCAAAGACAGAGAGAACATGAAGTTGAGAGAATATGGGGATGACTTTGGTAGGATTTAGGGTGAGGAAAGGGAGAATATTGCTAAAATACACTGTATGCAAGTATGAAATTTTCAAGTTAATTAAAATATTATACTAAAAATTAAATTACAAAAATATGATCTTAAATCACACCATAATTAAATTAGAAATAAGTAGCAGCAATTTACAAATGAGTTTCTTCTAAAGAATTTGTGAGTCAAAGAAGAATTAACAGTATTCATAATGTTTAACTAAAATGCAACACATGGAATTTTATGGACCGTGATAAAGTACTCCTTTAGAGGTATGCTTATAACATTATATGTTGTTATTAAATTTAAAAAACACTTAATGATGATCTAAGCTACCGTCTTAAGAAAATAGCTAAAAATAAGAAAAGAAAATAGCTAGAAAACAGAAAATCAACTTAAAGGAAGGGAAATGTAGGGAATGATACTGATAATATCAGAAAACAATTTAAAACAGATCAAATCACCAAAAAATAGTTCTTTGAAAAGAAAAATAATTGATGAAACTATAATTGAACCAATTAAGAAAAAATAGTTAGCCACACCAGATGTGAAAAAGTAGAAATCCCTGCTGCAGTAGAAGTCCTATTGCTTTTTAAAAGATGATTGGGAAATTTTACAAGTTCAATAAATATGTATGAATGGAATAGAGGTTAAAAGACGGCAATTTAAAACAAGTGTATAGATTGTAATCCAGTAAAAGTAAAAAGTCACAGTTAAAAAGAATCAAATTTATAATAAAATAAAAAGAGTAAAACCAGAAAGCATAACAACAAGGCAGATTAGAAACTTTTAATTAGCCAAACTATATGAAGATGTAGTCCTCTAGACTGCCAAATCTTTAAGTCTTCTTAAAAAACAAGTTTTTTTATTATTATTAATTTTTTAAAATTTATTTTATATCCTAACCTCAGTTTCCTCTCGCTCTTCTCCCCTTTTTCCCTCCCCCCACTTCCTTTCTAAATACTCCCCCCCCATGCACTCCTCAGAAAGGTTTCAGCCTGGTGTTTGGCTGTGGATCTTTGCATCTGTTGCCATCAGTTACTGGATGAAGGTTCTATAGTGACAATTAATGTAGTCACCAACCTGATTACAGGAGAAGGCCAGTTCAGGCATTCTCTTCACTGTTGCTAAGAATCTTAGCTGGGGTCTTCCTTATCAACCAACAAGTTTTAGGAGTTTCCCAAAGCACACACAGTTTTCACAAGTTGCTAGAAGGCACACTCACCCAAAACATTTATACCCTCATCGTTAAACCCATAGTCAGGGTTTATTGAGGAAAGGCATACAGTTCCAAATACAAGTGGCCCTACAGCATTAATATGTAACAAACACAGAAAGTTCACCACAGCCTCAGTGTCCAGAGGTTCTGAAGGGGCTTTATTGCATAGGCATTGCTCATTGATTGATTGCTCATATCTTAAATTAAATCCCCAGCCCTGCTCCTCCTAGAACATGATTAAATGAACACAGCAAAGTTTATCTCATTAGAATAAAGAATGATGTGCTGTTCACAGAACTCACATGAAATGTGAAAATATCCTCATAATAATCTCAAGGGTTCAGAGATTACATCCCAGGAACCAAGGACAATGGGTATGCTTGTCTTTGGGCAAGGTCTAATTCTTTACTGTATACCATTATTATGAAGGAAGGTATGTTATTTTTATTTAAAAACATAATTAGAAATACAGAGGACAATCTTTAAAAAAAGCAGTGGTCAGGAAATTAAAATAATTTTAAAAATATCTACTACATAGAAAGATGTACTCTCAATCTACAAACAAACTTGACAGAATTACAATGAGAAACAAAGAGATTAATTTCAATAATTGATAACTAAATATCCCTATTATGTTAAATACAAAGTCAACAAAGATATAATCTGAACAATCAAAGTTAATCCATTATTAACCTTGAAAATTCTGTATCAAACAACTGAAAATATACATTAATCTCAAAGACTATATACACTGGAAACTAAGGTTGCAAGAATAAGATAAAATAAATTCTCTTTTTTCTTTTCATAATACATTCAGTAGTCTACCTTTTTTGTCATTTTTATATCTTCCCCATTTTTCTTCAATGTAGATTCAGTG
>CABHPQ010166301.1:0-49765 GCA_902168405.1 Peromyscus aztecus
CAGAACTGATAAAGCAAACCTTTGCTTTACTTCGATATTTGATGCTGGTCAGATGGAGCTAAGAAATTAGTGGTGATTAAGACTAGACCAGCATCACTGAGGTGAAATCTTCTGGGAAGTGTTTCCTGAGAGCACAGAGAAGCTGTGTTCCAGAAGTGGTCAAGGTTGTACCTATGCTGGCAGCTAGACTTGGTAATGTGTAAGAGTCACCCAGGTGGTACTGGTTTTGAAGGCATGAAGGGTCATGGAGAGCAGATGAGGCTTGGCACTGTGAGAGACCAGGAGAGGCCATTGGTGAAAGTGCAGCCTCATTGACAGTTGAAGGCCCAAGACTGAAGGGGTCATGCTAAGAAGTTGAGGCTTGGCACCATGAAGAGAGCCTTTGAGAAGCTATTGGTGAAATGCAAGCCCAGTTGTAGCAGAAGACCCCAGCATTTTGGAGATGCCAGGACCATGGCATGACCACCAAGAACAGCAGCAGCAGTGGAGTGGAGCCAGTCTGGACCTAGAAGACAAGCTGTGTGTGCTGCAGAGGGCAGAGCCAGAGAAGTGACTCCTTTGCAGGAGTCCAGAAGATGGTGAGTGGATCCCAGATAACTGGAAAGTGAGTTATTTATACTGTTGGAGTTTGGTTTTGCTTGATTCAGATGGTGATGGTGCCCTGGTTCTTTCCTCTTGAAGAAGGTATTTGATTTTGATTTTTAAAGGAGCCCACAGCTGAAAGTCTCATACAGCTATTGTTACAAAGGGCCACAGAGTAGGATCTTAAGCAATATAAATTTACTTCCTACAATTCTGGAGAATAAAAGTCCAGAATCAAGATCTTAGGCTCGAAGGGGCCTTGGAATGGAAACTGAGATGGAGCATCTCATCTAAGCATCTCTCCTTGGCTTGTGTATAGTTGCATACTCTGAATACTAATTTTTTTTTTTTTTTGTAAAGGCAACATTGTATAAGGGCAACTCCAAGGCCCTCATTTTATTCTAAATAACTCTGTTAAGACTTGTTTCCAAACAAGGTCCCATTCTGAGATACTGACGGTTAGGATTTCACAGATGAATTTGGGGAGGACAATACAGTCACAGCAGGGCCCTCATCACTCCTTATCTTCACAAGCTATTAACCACCCTTGATCTTCTCCCACCCACATCACTAGACACACCTGACTTTCCCCTTTACTCCCAGCGTCTGGCATAAGATAGTTCTCTATACTGTTAATGATTTCATATGCCTTCTACTTTGTTCCTTTTAAAAAGGACTCTTTGTTGTGTTTCATACTGCCTTTTGCTTCTGACAGCGAGAGTCACGGGGGTCACAAGGATTCCTGAGCTAGCCAGCCTCTGGGGGTGGGGTGGGCTGGAGAGATGCTTGGAGCCAGGCTGCTGTTGGCAGCATTGTCATAATGACCCATCTGCCTCACCTCCAGGGAGCTGCCACCACTGGGGACGTGTGTCCCTGCTTGGCAGAGGGAGCATCAAGCTAATTTTCTGGCTCCATTTTTGAATTCTGCTCGGCGGTTCCAGGAATCCAGCCATGTCCTCTAATGGGCCCTTGTCATTAGAGGCTTGGCAAATGCCCCCACTCTGGGGCTTCTCAAAGCCCAGGAGAGCTGGCCAAGGCCTGAGAGGCACCAAGGCCATTTTCAAAAGCAAAAGGGCAACAGGATCATAGTCCGGCATTTTTTTAAAACCTGCATTTATTTGGTAAATAATGTATGTTAATGCAGCGTGTGCTATATTATGCAATAATTATGGAAACAGCCTGATCCTCCTATCCCAGACCTCACTTTTCTATTGCAGCTACTCAGCAGGGCTCACAGAGCCCCTTCCAACCAGTAAGTGTTCAAGTCCACGAAAAGACAGTCAGTGTTAGAGGTCAGCCCCTGGCCACCCAACCCCACTAGGCTTCCTGTCTTCCATTCTCCCACAAAACCCCTCTCATCACCGTTCACAGATGCTCCCCAAAGCATAAGACCTCCCCAACCCCATTGGCCTGTGGTGATCTCTGGACGCGTCACCTCGTCCCTTACCATTTTGGCTCAGGATGACAAACAAAGGTATTGCAACTCACCCATTTCCTGTTTGTCTCTAGAGCAGACCACAGAACTAAGAGCCAGCTCTTTGCTCTTTATTCCTCAGGTTATCAGACAGTGCAAGAACCAAGCCAGAACCACTGACCTCCCCCCCCCCACGCCAGAAGCCAGAAGTTCTAATGTGAAATCAGACCAATGTTTGCTAAGTGCATATGTATGAAGCAGAAGGGTGGTTGGAACAGTGCACGAGGGAAATTTCCTGTGTGTTAGAACTATTCTATTCCTGTCTGAGGTTACCCAGATAGACACAGTTTTCTAAACCTACAAAACTATAAAATTAAAATCCGCATGCTCTGCCAGGTAAACCAGACTTCAATAAAATTGATCGAAGGGAAACAAAAGCCCAATGTCATCATACCACAAAGTAGAACCAGGCTTCCCTCGTGTTCTGACAACAGTGACGTTCTAACCCCGTCCTCAGTAGACGTCTCTCCTAACAAGCAATTACGGCGACACACTTGCCCCATGGTACTTGTTAGAACACGGGCCTGTCGGAGGGAGCGCAATGCAGGGCAATGTGTTAGGTCTTGTATTATCAGGAAAATTTTGTCTTAACAACAGTTTTGTTTTTTTTTTAAATTCACATAAGGCTTTTTTTTTTTAACTCACATAAAATGCCCAGAGTCCAGTACCAGGATTGTAGTTTTGTGGGATCTTGCAGCATGTTAATCTTACACAGTTCTCTGTTAAACTATCAAATGAGGCTCCAGACTGACTCAATTCGTGACATTTCTTTTTAACTTTGCAACTCAGTAATCAGGATACATTATTTCTGTGTGCTGATGAAGTCACGGAGTGACTGAAAAATGGATACTGGTGACATCCATCGGACCCTTGATACGTGCTTGCCCTTTAACCAGCTTTTTCCTGCCTCCTGAATTTTCCCATCTGTTCATTTTCCTGGATTCTTTTCCAGTGAATAGTCTTGCTTGCTTCTTATGCTGGCAACTCAGAAACATGAAGTTTAAAGGAAATGAAAGCTTTTCAAGTAACCCCCCTCTCTCTTCCTTTAAGACTTCCGTTGAATGCTCTTAGGGACCAGAGGTAGACTGAAGACTTCTAAGCCTGTGGATCATTTGATTTTCCCTGGGTGGTAAGTTTTATTATTGTGCTCATTTTGCAAATAAAAAAAATGAAGCATAAACTAGTTAAAGGGATTCACCTGAGCTTCTCTAGGCCACGTGTGGCCAGTGGAGTTGTGACAGGATGTTCTCGGACTCCAGAGCCCGTTTGCTTGGCAATGCCATACTTTCCTAAACTCCAAGGTAGTCATGTAAGTTTGGTGACAACATCTTCTCTTTTCCTAATTAAGAAAATATCGTAATTTAATATGACCACCAACATAGAAATGTTTCAAACACTACAAAAACAGATGGTACAATGACTGTCTATTTTTTTAAAAAAGACTTTGCCTGAAGTCTTATGGTTTCTATTGGCCTGGAAATGGCAAATGTAATAATCAAGAAGCAGGTGACTCTCAGGAGAAACTGACCCTTATACCCTGCTTGTTGCTCTACAAATATCACAGAGTTACAGAAACTTCAATGGAGACTGAAAAACTTCAAGGTAGATCAGCTTTAATTTGAATGCATTTATCAAACCGTATCCTTCTCAATACAGCATTTTTGGAGATATTGACATACATTCTTTGAAAGATAGTTCAAGCTCAAAGGATTTTAAGAAATCCTGGTTAGATCTTACTGGAGTGAACACCAAAGCTTTTATGACACCACATGAAGTACAGCGGCATGTTTCTTTGGAGCTCAGAAAGTGATATACCACATTATGAATCCTGGGGGTAATAAGGAGCAAAGAGTAACTTTTGACCAAAACCTGCTAACATTTTGAGGAAAATCACAGAATAACACTTGAAATATTCAGTAGGTAGAAGTCAAAATGAAGATTCTGATAAGTGAATGTGGTCACCAGTTTCCAATATGATCAGTGATTTTTAGCTCTTAGTATTCCCACATTTGTATAGGCCTTTCCTATGTAAGACTGACTTATGGGACCAAAAGAATATGAAAAAAATGATAGAATATTACTTCCCAGGTAAGGCCATACAAACATTTTGGCTTCTTCCTTGCCTTCTCTCACATTAACTATGAGGGACTCTAGCTGACAAGAAGATCTATGAGAAAATCCTAGTGGTGAAGAGTTAGCAATTTCATCCTGATGTATTTCCTCATCCAATTATTAGAGTAGAACTCTAGAAGACAGAGGAGCACCCTCTTCCAATCTTGTGAATGCTACATTGTCAATCAGCAAAATAAAGTAAGTGATAAAAACATTTCATTTAGAATGCTTTTTTCTTCACTGATAGGAAGGACAAAAAGTGATTAGATTAAGCACTAACATGGCGTTCAAAATTTCATCTTTAGGAGCTGGATGTTGAATGTTTTATTTCATCTAATACAAAATATCATATTGTATTACATTAATTAAGCTGTATAACAAGAGCGTAGGATGTCACCTAATAGAACTTCTGCCTTAGACTGTGAGCCCATAGCTGCAAGAACAAGTCTAAATGGCACCTGGAACAAAAGTTTGCATTTTCTCATTTTCCTTAAGAGTTGTGCTTATGAAAAAGCTAACTGTGGTACCCAGAGAACAACTGAGCCCACCCACCAGCTCTTATCCTGTTCCCTAAGAGCTAGTGAACCTACTCTTAAAATCCTGTAACCAAAGAAATTGCAAAAGCTCAGCAAGAGATCACATGCTATTATTTATTACTATTTTGATAATTTGCTAATTTGACTTTTAAAATTTGACTTTTAATTATATCATGAGAAACAGGTGGGCTGTTGTCAAGAGTAGGATATGTGGTGAATATAACGTGCTAGTTAAAGATTCAGCATGGAGGCTAGAGGATGGTTCGATGGTTATGAGCACTTGCTGCTTTTGCAGAGAATCTAGGTTCAAGCCCAACACCTGTCAAGCCCAACACCTGCACGGCAGCTCCCAGTTGTCGGAAACTCTAGTTCCAGGGGATCTGGTGCCCTCTTCTGGCCTCCCAAGGCAACAGGTATATATGGGGGATATATACACACACACAAGTGGCAAACACATAAATGAAAAATAAAATGAATAGTTTTTTAAATTCCAGTATGAAAAGTTTCAAATACCAGTACTTGCTTAGTTTGAATCTTCCGGCAAAAAAACAATTAAGAAGGAGAAGTCATAATAGATGACTATGCCTACCTACTTTCACATTGGATAAGGGAGGGGACATTTTCCCGAGCATTAGAGCAAGTGTAATAAAATACTGTTGTGTGGAGCCCCTTTCTTGGAAGGAACACTCATAAAACTTTATCATACATATATTTGCTTTGCTAATGCCATCATTTAATCTCCCTCCTGCTTTTTAAAAAGACATCTTTATTACCATGTGGCAGAGACCCCAGACTAATTGTATTTACAGACAGTATCAAGCCATCTTCTGGAAAGGGCTGATTTTCTGAAGGATTCCAATGGTGGAAAAACCACATGATTTCCCCCTTTCTCAAACACCACACTTAAGTTTTCATTAAGATATAACCACTGTCCCTGTGAAGCAGCCAGCCTGCCCTACTGATTAACCTTATCTGCTGTCTCCTTGTTCATTCTGGGTCACACAGGGACCATGGGAGAGTAAACATTACCTCCGGCATTACCTTTTCACCTCCTCCTAATCTGTCTGTAGGGCTCCGAGCAACGGTCCTGCCCAAGAACCCAAGGAAGAAGCGAAGGAGTGAGAAGTCAGACAAAGCAGCTGGACTTTTGGCTAAGACCAGCTACGAAGGATGCTGGGAGGTTTCACTCTACAATCTTCCTCAAAGAAGTCAAACTGACGTGCAGAGACAGTGCATCCACCCCGTGTGAAACAGACGACACAGCGTTGAGGCAAAGCGGGTGTCACCCCAGGTCTCTTTGTTGTCACACTTCACCCAAAGACAGGACATCTTTGAGTGGATCACAGAAGAAAAGGTCATAAAGCAAAGCCATCATGCAGGGAGGTGTGGGTGTATGCTAGGAAGGCAGTGGTACTTACAACCGTCAGAGGTCCACTCCTGCTGGCCTATTCCGAGTAGATAAGCCTTATTCTCCTAAGGTTCCATGGCCTTCAAATAGCACTACAAGCTGCTTACCAAGCTTGGTCCAACCCATGAGTCTGTGGGAGACATTTCATAGGCAGGCGATGCCAGAAAGATAAGTAAATAGTACACAAACAAATATCTAGATATCTAGATTGTATGTTTTTAAAATTATATTTACTGCATTGCACACACACACACACACACACACACACACACACACACACACACACCATAGCATACATGTGGAAGTCAGAGGACAACTTGTGGGATTCAGTTCTCTTCTTCCCAGGAATTGAAGTCAGGCTGTCAGTCTTGGTGGCAGGTGCCTTTACCTGCTGACCATCTTACAGGCCCAGGCCAGGCCCTCATATACTTCTGGTTTGACCATTTATTTAGGACAGTTCCCTCTACAGGACATGGCCACATATCACTCTGCACTCTGCAATATACACACATTTCCTTCACTCCAGGTTGGCACAGCCCAATGGAATCATTTTCTATTAGTCAGATTCTCTAAAGAAACAGAACTGATAGAATGGACACACACACACAGAGGCAGAATATGGGCTGAGTAGTCCAACAATGGCTACCTCACACTAAAGAGGCTGAGAATCCAGTAGTTTCTTAGCCATGAGGCTGGACGTCTCAGCAGTACCAATCTGGCACTGCAGGCCTGGAGAGCTGTTGGTTTACACTGTTTACACTGAAGGCCCCAATAAGTCAGTCCTAATATTGATGAAGGAATGCCGTAGCCACAGGACAACTGAACATTCCCTCACTTGCAAGGCAAGCAGGTAAGAAGTAAAGTTTCCTTCCATTATGTCCTTTGATCTGGGCTGGCTTCCCCAGAAGGTCCTGACCACATCTAATGTGGGTCTTCTTGCCTCAAGTAATCTGATCAGGAAAATTCCTCACGGAAGTGCCGACAGCCTATATTTCAGTTGATTCCAGATCCAGTCAGGTTGACAACGAAGATTAGTCATCACACACTGTTTCTCCTACGTCACCTTCTTCAAACTCAGCCCTGGAAATGGCCTCTCCACGGACCCACGTGGCTCCCTGAGTATATGCTCACCCTTCTTTCTTGTCTTATTACTTCAGCTAGCTCATCAAGCGCTATTGATGGGTCTACTTTTATAATGGTTTGAATGAGAAATGTCCCTCGTAGGTTCATGTATTTGTATGCTTTGTTCTTAGCTAGTGGCAGTGTTTGGGGAGGTTATGGGACTTTTGGGGTGGAAAGCTTTATTGCAAGAATTGTGTCCCTACAGGCAGGCTTTGAGAGCTTACAGCCTCATCCTCACTTCCGGTTCACTCCCTGCTTTCTTCATGTGGTTGATGGAACCTCTCATCTCCTGCTCCAACCACTTGCCGCCATGCCTGCCCAACCATTATGGACTCTCCCTCTGAAGCCATAAATCGGACTCTACTTCCGTGAGTTGCTTTTGGTCACGGTGTTTTATCGCAGGAACAAAAAGTAACTAATGCAACTTTGGAGTAGTCATGGCCACACAGAACACACAGAGAGATGTGCTTGCACAACCCCTTCAAATAAGTGGGTGTAGCACTCTTGAAAATGGTCTGTCTGGAGGAGGTGTTTCTGTCATTTATCTCGAGGCAAAACCAAGATCCCACCACCACCCGTCATAACTAAGAGAAATCGAGAATCAGATGATGAGAGGATAACTGATGTGTAAGCCACCTGAGTTCTTGCCACTTCTGAACACAGCACCGGTAAGCCACCAACGGTAAGCCACCAACGAGCTTGATTTTTGTTCTTCTCATTTGCATGAAAAGAATGTCCTTTCATTGCTTGTTTTCTAACACCATCCCCATTGCTCAGATTGTAGTCAGATCTCCTCGGGAATCAGCAAGCAAACTGGGAATGCGCTGCTGTGGAAAAGAACAATCATGCTCGAAGGCCCAGTGATGAGGAGACCTACCTTTCAGCACCCCAAGAGACCCTGCAGAGCTCTGTACCTTGGTCCTTGTGGGGGGGGGGACGACAGGGGTACAGAGAGTCATTCTGATTTTTCTTCATACAAGACTGAAGGAGGGCTAAATTTTCATGAGAAGTCATAAACTCTGTTGCCTTCTGTGTCTGGCTGTACCACAGTAAGCAGTTCCGCTGGGTGGGGAGGCTAGCCTCCAGGGATTGTAAGGGGGTCAGCATCTTGGCTGTTCTCACCAAAGAATGGATCCCTCAGCTACCAGAACTTACAGGGGTTTTTGTTTTTCTTAAAAAAATATTTCAAATCTTATTTCTATTTGAAACCTCCTGGTATTTAAAAGGAAAAAAAATGTGTTTGATGCTGGGGGTTGAACCCAGGGCCACCCATGTGCTAGACAAGGGTTATGCCATTGAGCTATAGCTCTAGTCCTTTTCGATTTATTTATTTATTTTACTTTAAGATGGACTCTTATTTAGGTTAGGGCTCAGTGGTAGAACACTTGCTTTACATATGTTAGGCTCTGGGTTCAATTCCCAATGACAGGAAAAAAAATTAAGATAGTCTCCAGTTTCACTAAGTTACTTCAGCAAGCTCTGAATTCACTCTACAACCCACAGAGGCTTTACTTATGACTCTCCTGTGTCCAGGTTCCCCATAGTTGAGATTACAGGTATGTACCACCAAGCCTGGCTACAGGTATTTAAACATTTACAGTAAATTCTGCTTGAAACAAACAAACTAAAGAACAAACAGCAAGATGATAATCAGATTTTTTTTAAAAAAGATTAAGTCAAAAAAGACCTGCCAATCATGGGTGACAAAATGGCCACCACCCTCCAACCTCAGGATTATGTGACCTCGACATCTCTGCTACCTTTGGACCTCTGTAGTGATGTTGTGATCATTTATTTCTCCTCCCGGGGTGTGACTTATACTACAGGAAGGACCAGATGTAGGTGCTTCCTGTACATGATGCTGTGGAAGGGCTGGACCGATTGATTCCCCCCATCCCCCCACACCTCCACACCCCCGACCCCATAGTTAAACTCACCTTGTAATGTTATCAGGAAGCAACTCTTCACACTCCTCACTGAGGCCTCCAGGTCAATGACCTTTGCCACACTCCAGTGCCTTCAGGTGTATAAAGGAGAAGCTTTCCTTTCCAAACTGGATGGATGCAATGTGCTGTCCTTGCATGTCACAAAGCAGCTATGTTTAGGAGAGTCTTAATTTTAGAGGAACACAAGGTTTGGGGAGTAATTTAAAAATGCGTGTAAGTAGGAAGAGGGTCATCAGATGGTATCAGATTTCACAGCTTGGACTGTTTGGAGGACAGTCTGTGGTACACTCTCCACAGAGACTCAAAGGGGGTGTAGATTTATTTTTAGGAGTAGAGTGGTTCAAAGTGATACGCTTCTCACAGCACAAGCCACTGTTTCGCCACTCTAGACCTTTCTGACCAAGAACAAAGTCAGGAGAAGGCCAAAAGACAGAGCTGGGAAGGAGGCAGAAGAGAAAAATATTTATCTGGCTTTCTATAAACCTCCCCCTGGCTGTAGCACAGAAGTGAATCTTTTCAACACAACCAGCCTGGTTGCAGGTAGTGGCTGCTGTAGTTGACAGCCATCCCCAGGGACACCCACTCTGTGTCAGCAGGAAAGTAGTGGGAAAGGTCACCCTGTGAAGGTTTGTGGCCTGATGGCGCTGGCAGCCGAAGATTTCCCAGGTTGATTTGGCTGGTCTTGAAAGTTCTGAAATGCCAGAAGACATTAGGCATCTCCATAGTCAAGAAGGATGGCAATGAAGTCCGCTTCACAATATCCTGATGACATACCCCTCCTGACCTGACCGGAATGCAGATGTCTGGCGATGTCTCTTGCTCTTGGAAAATCAGGCAAATGGTAAAGAAAACTCTATGCAGTTACAAAAGATGACCCAGCACCAACATTCTCCATGAGGACCTGGGAGAGATCCTTGGGCCAGAGGATCAGGAGAAGGTGTCCCTAAAATAGAGTAAGTCTTACAAATTGGAGGTCATTTTCCTGGTGTCTGCTTCTATAAGGATAATTAGAATGAGTTAAACAAAAACAGAGCATGCAAGCCATAGCATCTTTTTCTTGCTATTTAGTGGAAATGAAAGAGTTCCTGTTTTCTGCCTTCTGCATCTGGACCCATTGATAACTAGACCAAATTTGCAGAAAGGACAATCTTTAGCTAGTAACTCCAAATTGAAGGCGTTGAGAAGACTGACTGGTCTAGAGAGCTCTGGGAGTCATCTGACCTGCCACTCCAATCTTAATCATCATTCTCAGGCTCGCATGGAGACAGAAACTGGAGAAAGAAATACTGTAGTTGAGAATTGGGAGGGTTCCTGGAGACTAAGAAAGATGGCTCATGTTGCCTGGGTTTTAGTGGAGTCTGCCTTAGAAAAACCTGACCCAACAGAGACTCTAGCTGATTCCACCAAACATTTCCTTCGGTAGACAGAGATCAAACTAAGATTCCCTGTAATACTGCTCCACCATATGAAAACATGAAGAAGAGGGAGATAAAGGTTCTCTGACCCTCACAGACTCACAGTGGGGCATAGCCAGGCTATTTGAGAGGCCTGGACTGATAGAAGACCTAAGCTATACCGTGAGACTACCTTAAAACAAATTCAGATCATCTGACATGAGGCTACAGGCTACCCATGCTGCAACTGTCCAGTAATCAGGTGTTGGCTCCAAGTGCAAGGATATGGGAAATAGGGTCTAGGGAAATGGAAAACAACCAAGAGGAATGAAGAAACAGATCAGGGGCAGTCTTGATTTCACAAAGAGCTGTCACAGGCTCCTTTGAAACCCATGGTGGAATCCCTTGCATAGCTTTTCCAAAAGGCTCAGTCTCTAAGGTTGATGTTAGGACATGTAGATACAATGAAGCCATTGTTCATTAGGAGAGCCCAGCACTATTATCATTTGAAAACTGTTCAAGACAGCCAGCAGCTATGGAGTTTGTGACCAAAGAACAACCAAGGCAACAGGGAAGGGGGTGAGGAAGATAGATCACTGAGATCACTGACAAAAGGCAGAGCAGACTGTTGAGATCACAAAAATCAAAGTTTCTAGAGAAGGATGGACATAAATCAGATTAGAAAGCTCTAGAAGTAAGAAAGGTCAAGCCTCACGTGATGCCCTCAGAGGAAAATAATCTCACCCCAAATACCAGTCTCCCCCACACTGAGTTCCTAACCATGTTCAACCATGGCTTCCAAGAGTCAGACCAGGCACCTAGAGGCTGCTCCTTCAGTATTTAATCTAGATGAGGTCTGATATGATGGCAACCATCTTCCCAACAGCCAAGGTTGAGTCCTAGGGCAGTGCTGTGCCTTGGATGTCTTTGAGAGAGAAGGAACCCTAATTTAGGCAACCAGCTGGATTCTTGGCCCATGCTAGAGTTCTGTGAGGGTAGGGTCTACCTAGTCTGCACTTCATTTAGGAAAACTAGAATGGCCATGAAGATAAGGATGAAAGGAGTGTCAGGTAAAATTCAGGACTCCTCCTCAGCGAGTTAAAAAACTTGGACGCCATAGTAAAGTCTATTCATTCATGCCTCCCATCTTAGGGAAGAATCAGTCATTCAAACCCCTTGCCAAGACTCTGCCCCATTCTCTATTTATGCATTCCCCTATCCTTCCCTTGGGAATCACTTTAGGCTTGAGCCTGAATTTGAGCTAAAATATTTATAAAAATAAACTATTAACAAAATGTATTAATTAAGGTAATTTTATAATTCTGTTGCTAACCAACAATAAGTTCTTCTTTCATTAACTTAATCCTCGTCCTGTTGCCACTAATCAATGCCAGTCACTGAAAGGTAAAGGACTTCCAGTTGCTCTTTGGGTCGCTGTGACTCTCAGGAAAGCTCACGTGCCACAGTAGCACCCCAGACAAAACCTAATGGCTTTTAACTTATGGGAATTCACGGGGGGGGGGGGGGTGGTATCTAGCCTACCACCTACCCAAGCAAACACAGGCCTCAGGAAGGAAGCTTCAAGGGGCCTGAAGTGTGAAAAGTAAATGCAGTATATATTTGTTAGTTTTTCCTTATCTCCTCACTAGAATTTGAACTGGCCTGTCGGGACTCGGCTTTTTCATGCCTCCGTCCTCCCTGATGAAAATGGTGATTGCTGTACAGGAGGCATCCTCTAGATATTTACTAGACATTGATTAATAGTAATAACAAATTGTTTATGGTGATGTCATGGATGATGTCATCGATGACTCCTCTGGGTGGAGTCAGGTGGTGATTCTCCTCATCTATAACAGTTCATGTCTTTTAAAAGTGACTGGAAGCCGGGCGGTGGTGGCGCATGCCTTTAATCCCAGCACTCGGGAGGCAGAGGCAGGCGGATCTCTGTGAGTTCGAGGCCAGCCTGGTCTCCCAAGCGAGTTCCAGGAAAGGTGCAAAGCTACACAGAGAAACCCTGTCTCGAAAAACCAAAATAAATAAATAAATAAAAGTGACTGGAAGTCTAACAGGAAACGTGAACATTTGTCATATGTGGGTGGTGGGTACATGAAGTCATACCATGTTTTCTGTGTTCTCTTAAGTGTTGGGGGGTATTTCACAGTTTAAAATACATCTCAATGAAGGAAGGTGCTTGCAGTGTCAGTGGGGCCCCAGGTCACACCACAAGGCTGGAGGCCACCCTGTCCACATCTGCACAGCCACCACAAGCTGCTTGAGGACAGCAGCCCAGGCAGAGGCAGGAGTGCTCATTTGCATTCAAATCTTTGGGTCTCAGAGGAGGGGCCAGATGGGACTTAGCTCAGAGAACTATTCTGGTTGAGCAACTGGCCCAGAGCATTTCTGGGCCTCGGGGTGCACCGAGTAGGGGCAGATTGTTTCCAGACCCATGTTAAGATGTATAAAAACAATACCTTACAGACCTCTGCAGAAATGCAGACATTCCAGGAAAGGCTGCCAGCAGCAGGTTCGGGACGTCTCTCAGGTAAGAGAGAATCCCTTAGGCAAGCCAGGGATGTTCATCCCAGTGCTGGCCTGGGAAGGCACACCCATACTGGGTGCCTCTCAGACTGGGTCATCTCAGGGTGAGGCTGAGACACCATCCCAGCCAAATGGCCACTCAGAACCTTTCCAGAAGTGCTGGCAGCAGAGGGATGGTGGGGTAGGGCTTGCATGATCTCTGTCCCCAAATTGGGGAGGGTAGGCAGTGGGTGTCACAGAACCTCACCTCATCTGTCTTGACCACAAAGGACCCGTCCAGCTCCATAGCAGGTAGCAGGCAAGAGGGAGCCTTTCTGTCCTGGCGATCTTTCCCACCGTTCTCCAGACTGGGCCAGGAGAAAACTGGAGCTGCAGGGACAGAAGGAAAGAACTGATTATTACAAGTTGTCTCCTCACCACTGTATGCACATGCACACACTTAAATAAACAAGCAAACAAATAAATAAATGTAATTTTAAAGACACACACACACACACACACAGCTTGCCTATTAGAATCTAGCATCAGTGTGGTACATGAGTTAGAACTGATGAGGCAATGTCAACATATTAACTAAAGCCCATAACTTACACTGGGGGTGATTCTGTTACGTGTTCTATGAGTTTTGACCGATAGCCAGATGCGTTACCGTTATAGGATCATTTAGGATTTTCTCACACAAGAATTCCTGAACCCTGCCTGTCCCTCTCATCTTTTGTCCTCTCCCCACGTGGGCCTGGCAACTGCTCTCACAGTTTGCACTTCCCAGAAGTTGGTTGTATACCTGGACCCTGACAGTGTGCCAGCTTTTCAGACTGACATCTCTCGGCCACACACATCTCAGGTTCCTCCATGTCTTTTTTTTTGGTGTGATAGCCAAGTATGGTGGCTCAGGACTGTCATCCCAGAACTCAGAAGGCTAAGACAGGAAACTAGACATGAGTTTGAGTCCAGTCTTGGTAATGTAGCAAGACCATGTCTCAAAAACAATAACAACAGCAATAGTATTCTGCGGTATGAGTACATTCCAAGCTTGTTTTTTTAACCACTCGCCTATTAAATAACATTTTGATTGTGGAATTAATAAATAATAGTAAGATATTGCCTTTATTTAGACATATTCTAAACAATATCTCAATATGCAATCAATATTTTAAATTTACTGAAATATTTACATCCATTTTCATATTAAAATCTTCAAATTCCAGTGTGTGTCTTAGATTTATAGTCACTTTTTTTCTCTTCTTTTCATTGCATGTAGACAATAAAAGAATAGTGATCATCTTTAAAACTGTGACCAAATCATTTTTGTCTGATTCTAAGATCATAGAGTTGACCTTAGAGTTTTAGAACCATTTCATATTTTTATTTTCTGAAGTGAACAGGAAAAGCGGGGTGCTGAAAGGAGAAGCAGGAAGCACGGTTGCCAGGTTGGGTCTGAGAAGTTGACAGCTGTTTACAAACGATGCAGATGATGTCACAAGCCACAGTGAGTGTTCTCACCATCAGCATCACCCGAACAAGGTGTGACAAGGAGCTCAGTGCCCACCTTGCTAAACGGATTTACCCTGTCCTCTTAGCTTACATGCCTTAGGGGCCAAGGAATAGCCACTGGTCCTAAGCTCCAGCCAGCTCTGAATAGAATCTAACCCCACCTTAGTCATTATATAGCCAGGAACCTTGCCTTCTCCATTCTGCTTTCTGCATCAGACAATTGAAGACAAGTCTTCTTAGGGTACTGTATTGACCGCAAGTGAGTTTGTCAAGATATCGATAATAGGGGTATCTCTGAGAATGTCACGTGCAAAGTAAACACTGCAGCAAGCAGAGGTTTCCTAAAGAGCAACAAAAATTCTTGCACTAAAAAAAAAAATTATTTGGTCACAATTTCAAAATGACCACCATTCTTTTAATGGCTGCACGCAATAAAAAAGGAAAATGTCGTGAGGGAGGAACAGAAAACAGGAAGAAGGCAGAGAGTGAAGATAAATTTAGAAAGAAAGATTGGTTCCCTTAACTCAGAATCCAATCTTGTCATCTCCTTGACAACTGGCCCTGCTGAGGGACAAAGGGGCAGAGGTCAGGTCCCAGGGGTTCACCTGCCTCAGCAGAAATACAGGCATGGGGCCTGGCTGGCTGGCAAACTGGAAAACCTGAAATGGGAAGCTCACATCCAGGCTGTCTGCTGCTCACTGCTTTTGCTCTTTGGCGTGACCGAGGGAACAAGTCACCAGTATACAGGGAGGTGGGAGGTGATACTCCCAGCCGAGTCAGGCAGGACCAAGCTTCAACAATGAAGACACAAGACATGACCAAGATTACAGGAGGGTCAGTATGCATGCAGCGTTTGGGAAAAAAAACCTCCAAAGCTCTGTTTTTGGAGAGCCTCTGGCATAGGTGCCCCTTGCCCCCAAACATTCAGGGAACAATGTCACATGGTTCCTATAGTGTCATCAGCAGCAGATTTTGTAACTAACAAATGTCAAGTTGAAATCAGATCACAGCGGTCAGGTGTGTTAGTCAGGATTTCTATTGCTGTGATAAAACACCATTAACAAAAGCAACTTATATTTCATCTTACATCTTGTCCATCATCCAGGGAAGGTGGGGCAGGAACTCAAGGCAGGAACCTGGAGGCAAGAACTGATACAGAAGCCGTGAGTGCCACCTACTGACCTTCTCCTCATGGTTTGTTCAGTCAGCCCTTCAAACCAGGCCAGAGGTGGCACCGTCTGCATCAATTATCGATCAAGAAAATGGACCACAGGCTTGTCCACAGGCCAATCGGGTGGGCAGCATTTTCTCAATTGAGGTTCTTTCCCTTTTCACAAATGACTTTAGTTTTTGTCAAGTTGGCATAAAAACTAGCCACCACAACAGGAAATATTGGTAGTCACAGGCCAGCCTCCATAACTGTTGATTCCTTAAGCAATTTTCTATTTGATTTTAGTGATGAGTTGAGAACACTCTGGCCTATCCTGCCCCAAATTCACATTTTAACTTTATCCCTCATGTGACTGAATTAAGAGGTGGAGGCTCTTGGGAGGTGATTAAGTCATGAAGGATTATGTCCTAGTAAGAACCTGAAGGCAGCTGCCTAACCCCTACCACCACATGAGGACATAGCAATAAAGCACCATCTGTAAAGAATAAAATCTTGCCAGACACTGAATCCATTGACACTGTCACCTCGGACTTATCAGCTTCCAGAATTGTAAGCAATAGTTTCTGTTATTAATACATTTCTTAGATTCATGCGTTTTGTTATAGCAACCCAAAAGTACTATAATGAATGTACTCATTTAAGGGTAAAACACACAAACATAGAAGAAGACATAAGGCCTCTGTCTATGCAGCTGACTTCAGCCCTTCCTCTTTATCTAACAAGCCCTGGCTTTCCTCCTGACCCCTCTGAGCCCTACGCATGGCTTCTACTCCCATCAATCCCCTTCCTTTGGTTTGAGGGAAAACTCTGCAGGTTTCAGCAGTATCTAAGACACTCATCTCAACAGGTTATAGGCCAGAAGCCAGAAGAATGGGCTACACAGTGGATCCCAAGCCTGATCTCAAGCCAGACATTTTCCAAGGTTCAGAATTTCAGAGGGTCACTCAGATACATGGGTCAGCATGCCGTGGGGTCTGAGCTGCTGCAGTGGTTCTGATGAAGCTGGTCTAGGCAACGGTGTGGAGCCCTATGGCAACACTCCATCTTCTAACAGTACTAGGTTTCTGTTTCATTCTAAGTAAAACATTTCCAAGTGTTTATGTCATAGAGTAGACAGAATTTGCATAAACTTAAAAAAATGAAAAATCACTTTACTGTAAAGAATTTGCAAATATAAACGTCACACGGATAGATTAATGTAGTCACTCAAATTAGCTCTTGCCCAGACCAAAAGTCTGTACATCTCAGTGAACCCCTATTCGGTAGAATAGCCATTCTGATGATGCGGAGCCTCACTTTGGATTTTACACTTTCAGTATCAATTGTATTTTTATCCATTTATCTACCACAAAATCCATGATCATTAAAAGTAAGAAAACATGAGCTTTATATTATTTTCCATGACTCATGTATCCTCATGTTTCCCCTTTCTTGTTCTCCTTTCTACATGTTACGCTAAAGCCACATGTATGTTTGTTTACGCTCTAGGCTAGGATCAGGATATGCAGGAGGCAAATGTGACTTTCGTCTTTCTGAGAATGGGTGTCCTCACTTAATATTACACACTCTAAGTCCATTCATTTTCTGCAAATTTCTTATTACATTTTTCTTTAGTACTGAATATTATTCCATTTTATATTTGTGCCAGATTTTCACCATCCATTCATCCATTCATCTGTTAATGAGCATCTGGATTGGTTTCATTTTCTTGCTATACTGAATAGGGCAGCAATAAACATGGGATATCTATATATATATATATAGATATAGATATAGATATAGATATATATAGATATATATGGGAGGATACGAATTTCTCTGTGTATATTGCCAAGAGTGAAGCAGCTAGATCATATGGTAATTTTATTAATTTTTTGAGAAACCTTCACACTTATTTCCATAATGTCTGCATTATTTTGCACCTACACCAACAGTGAACAAGGGCTCCTCTTTCTCCATATCCTCTCCAACATTTGTTGTCTGATTTCTTTCTGACTAGGGTGATGTGGTATCTCATCTGTAGTTTTAATTTATGCTTCCCTGGTGACCGCTAGAACACTTTTAAAGATAGTTATTAGCCATTTGTGTTTCTTCTTTCTCTTCCCCTCTTTCTTCTTCCTCCTCCTCCTCCTCTCATGTCTCCTCCTCTTCTTCCTCTTACTTCTCTGCTTTTTTAGTCCATTTGTTGGTTGGCAGCTCCACTTCCGTGGTGTTTGCTTCCTTTAGTCCTTCATGATAGCTTCCAGACATTGCCCCTTCCTGAAGTACAGCTGGTAAAGACCATCTCCCACTCTGTGAGCATTGTCTCCTCGGCTGACAGTCTCCTCTGCTGGGCAGAAACTTTTTAGTCTCGTGGTGTCCCATCAGTTGACACTTGGCGATAGCTCCTGCACTACTGAGGTTCCGTTTGGAAAGTTCTTGCCCACCCCAACATTATGAAGAGTATTCCTTATGCTTTCTTCTAGCATTTTCAGGATTTCAGTTAAAGTATTCTATCCATTTTGGATTGATTCTTAATAGAGGGTAAGAGATAGAAAACTATTCCATTCTTCTGCAGGTGGATATCCAGTTTGCCAACACCATTTGTTGAACAGGTTATTTTCCAATGTGTGTTTCTGCCTCCTTTATCCAAAATTAGGTGGGCAAAGCTTTGTCACTTTATTTCCAGGACCTCTGTTCGATTCCACTGGTCGGCCTGTATGTTTTCGTGCCGGTACCAGGCTTCTTTATCACTATAGTGTTGTAGTGCAGTTTGAGGTTGGGAATTGTGATGCCACCACTTGTGTTCCTATTCCAAAGAATTGTTTTGGCTATTTGTGGTCTTTTGTGGTTCTGTGTGAATTTTCGGATTTTGGGGGGGGGGGGGGTTTGAAATATGAGAATGGAATAGTGATAGATATTGCATTAAATATATAAATTAATTTGAATAGTATAGCCATTTTCACAATGCTAATTCTGCCAGTTCTGGAGTATGTTATGTCTTTTCATCATCTAGCACCTTCTTTGATTTCTTCTTTCAGTGTCAGCAAATTTTCACTGTAGGTCTTCCTCTTCTTTAACTGTGTTCCTAGATACTCAATGTTTTTGGAATTATTTTGAATAAGGTACTTTGTTGGTATCTATGAAAGCTACTGTTGGGTGTTGTTGTTGTTGTTTTGACGCTGATTTTGTATCTATCTGGCAACTTTACTGTGTTTATTAGGCCTAAGAGTTTTCTAATAGATTCATAGGATCTTTTAAGTAAAAATGTTTTTTTTTTAAATCGTATCAGCTGCACATAGGTAGAGTTTGACTTCTTCCTTCATTATTTTTAATCACTTTTGTGTCTTTATTTTGTCTAGTTGCTATAACTAAGACTTCAAGCATTATATCTAACAAGAGTGGGAGAGTGGACATGCTTGCCTCATTCCTGATTTTAAAGGAAATGCTCCCAGTTTGGCTCTGTTATGTTGACTATAGTTTTGTGTATAGCCTTTATCATTTTGAGGTATGTTCCACCTGTCCCTAATGTCTTCAGGACTTTTATCACAAAGACATGCTGAGATTTGTCAAGGCCTTTTGAATATCAGTCGAGATGATTATGTGGGTTCTGTCCTTAAGTTTGTTTAAATGGTGTATTACATTTATTGATTTATGTACATTCAATCAACCTTGCCTTTCTGGAATGAAATCTATTTGGTAATAACGTATGATCTTTTAAACATGTTTCTGAATTTTGGTTTCCAAGTATTTGATTGAGAATTTTTGCATTTATGTTCATCAAAGAAATTAATCTCTCATTTTCTTACCTGAGACCACGGGAACTGAAGACCTGGCCAAAAGGCATTCTGGGGTCCTACCAGAGCCAGAGGCCTAAGTACACAGTGCTTTCTGGTCCCTCCAGAGTGGGAGGCCTGGACTACATAAACTTAAGAAATGTCTCACTTGCTCTACCACCCGGCCCCATCCTCACATCCCACCAGGACACTTGATCATGCCTTCCCACCATCAGGTGCTTTGTGGGAAAATGTGCAATAGCGGGTCTGGTGGCTTGTGGCCTCTTCCTGGTACTTGCTCTCTAAGAGGATCTAGGAGTGAAAGAACACCTATCCACTCTGCTGTGAGGTTGGTACACATAAATGAAAAGTAGTGCCCAAGATGTGAATAACGCATATGGGGCAATGTTTGGGAATAGCAAGAATCCAGAGCCCCTTAACTTATGCTAGGCAAACAAACATAATATAATAATCCATTGAGCACTTACTAGGTCAACATAGTATCTCTGAAGAACATGCATTGCCATCCTAACCTCATCAAAATGTAAGACCGGTCCTTACAGCAATAAAGTGACTAGCCACATCATTTAGAGGTAAAACTCATATTCAGTTTGCTCTAGCCTACAGTTTCTGTCTCTACCTCCACTGCAAAGTAAAAACTGGCAGTAGCAAGAAGATAGTCTTGATCAGACAGTGTGAAACCTGTTCCCAAGACTGACAGGGACAAGAAATGGCCTACCTGAGCCAGGAACTCCATGGCAGATCAGGAAGGTTAGGTGCCTGGGCTCACAGGACATGAATCCCCAGCAAAGGCTGAATTGGGAAGGGTATCTCGTGCGAATTCTCCTGCTTTCGTAGCTTCCCATCAATTTGCTTGCTGTCATCCAAATAGCTTCTCATATTTGTTAATGCCCAAAGATGGTCATGATTAGGTCTCTAGCTGCTTGTAGCATGACAACTGGATCCGATGAACCCTCCACTGGGTTTTATGTGGGCCCACTTATCCCTCCACTGGGTTTTATGTGGGCCCCACTCCCCCACCCAGGATTATATGTGGTTCCTGCTTACTCTTCCCCTTTATGTGGCCCCACCCTGGAGCCTCTGCCAGGAGCTAATTATAGCCCTTCCAATTCTCCCTACTCTCCTTATACGTAGACCAATTTTTCATTCATCTGGAATCCACTGTAGCATTTTAATGTGGAATGTCTACTTCTCCATTTCACTCCCCTGAAGAAAAACGGCTTAATTTCTCCAGCCAATAGATTTTTTTTTTTCTTCCTGATCCTTCAGACAGTAGAAAAAGACTCAGGAAAATCAGCAGTTGGACGATCCACAGACATTTTATGATGGCCATAAACAGGTTGGGTTGGAATGACATGCCAGGCAGCATCCTGAACAGGGGCCTTAACACTGCTGTTATCAACCTCCTACAAAGTGAGAGTCAGATAGGCAGGTCAATGCATGGATGCATGGATGGACAGACGGGTGAACGGAATGTCAGCTAGATAGGAGCTGTGGTTCCCTTGCCATGTTTGGAGAATGTCATCATCCCTGCATTTTCTTCCCTGTGCACACATGAGACTTTCTTACCAAATCAGTCTGTGTGCCCACCCACTACACTGAAACAGATTTCATCAGGAGGAGAAAAATCTACTTAGGAAGGAAATTAGAGGCAAAATTGGGGTTAATCATTTTAGCTGTGTGTCCATTGTTCAGCTCACAAGGCATAGATAGACACTATTGGCCTATGCTGTCTGTGGTTCTTCCTCTGCAACCTAAGATGGCCTCATCTGGCTTGGGACAAAAAGAGCCTAAGAACAAAGACAGACCAGCCCGCCCGCCCCCCCTTAATAAAAAAAAGCTGAAATTTCATTAGAAGAAGGTAGTGTAGACCCTGGGTAAAAGTCACCAGGGTTCAAATCCCAGATTTAGATTCATCATGTATTGAGTTTGTGACTTCAACAAGTTATCTCCCTGTGCCTCAGTTACAAATGGAGATAATAATAGCACTTTTTTTTTGCACAACTGTAATGAGAATTACTAAATTGACATATCTAAAGTGCTCAAGACAGAGTCCGCACTACCCACACAACTTGGGTCTCTGATACAGAATCTCATTACACCAAAATGAGGCTCTAACCCCAACAAGAAGATAATCAAATTTAACTATGCTGGCCTTAGGTTTAAGGCCAAAGGTTTCACTTAAGTATAACCCTCTTCCTTTATACTGTTTATCGATCTTCCCCAGGAACCAAAGCCACACTCATTCAAATCAATAGCCTATGAAGCTGGGCTCTCAATGAGGAGGGTGTGAACGATAAGCCCATAGCGGTAAGCCAAGCTCTCACTCTCAGGGACTGATCTCTGAGTCAAAATTGTCTGCCTTCATCCTTTAGGGCCGGTGAGTAACCACCTGGTGAGCAAGATGTCCCTCAGAAACCACGGCAAGGTTGGCAGGTTCTACTGCTGCATAATTAAAATGTCCATGTGTTTCTTAGGCACAGCACAGAGGTTGCCCCAAGGCCTACATAATGCTGGTTGCCCCTAGTTAAGTGTGCTTATTGATGTGTGGCTAGATTCAGTGTTTGGGACCTTTGAGGAGATGATGGTTACAAAAGCTGGAAGCTGCCAGGTGGTGATGGCGTATGCCTTTAATCCCAGCACTCGGGAGGCAGAGGCAGGCAGATCTCTGTGAGTTCAAGGCCAGCCTGGTCTACAGAGCAAGATCCAGGACAGGCACCAAAACTACACAGAGAAACCCTGTCTCGAAAAACAAAAACTTTGTTTTCATGTGACCCCTCACATAAACAACAACAACAAAAAAGTGTTAATGTTGAACTTTCTTTCAGCTTTGTTTCAGAGGTTGCTCCTGCCCACATATTTACTTCCTAAGCCAGGCCTAAAGAACATGGGATTCCCTACATACACTGTGTTCTGTGCTTCCCATAGTGTATACTGAGATGCCCATTGCCAGCCAGCTGTCATGACTACCAGTTTGTATGAAACTAGGATACATACTAGAACAGGATGTAAAATGACATCAAGTTAGCAGGATAGAGTACTACATTGTCATAAAAATTGCTAAGTGTATGGAGGGTGGCTTAGTTAGGGTTTCTATTGCCATGATCATGGCAACTCTTATAAAGGAAAACATTTAATTGGAGGTGGCTTACAGTTTCAGAGATTTAGTCCATTATCATCATGGCAGCATGCTGGCAGACATGGTGCTGGAGAAGGAGCTGAGAGCTCTACATCTTGATCTACAGGCAGCAGAAGGAGACTGTGTGCCATAGTGGGCATAGCTTGAGCATAAGAGACTTCAAAGCCCTCCTCCACAGTGACACACTTCCTCCAACAAGGCCACACCTCCTAATAGTGCCACTCCATGTGGGCAAAACATTCAAACACATGAGTCTATGAGAACCATACTTATTCAAACCACTATAGATGGTGTCAGTATAGGGAAAGGAGTAGATGAAACAGTGCTAAACAGCAGTTAGCAGAAAACCCAATGTTTTGCAGGTGTTCATTATCGCTCCATCAATAATTATAACTGTACATTCATCAGCCAGAATTATAAGCGAAAATTTAGAATGGTGAAAACAGACAGCTGTTTGCTGGATTTTTTTTGTCTGTCACAGAATCTTATCTATTTCTTTCTTTTATGAGAACAGGAAGTTTGGACTGATACCAACAGGAGAAGCATTTAGCTGCTGACACAATTGCTTAGGCAGGAAGAGGTATTTGAAGTGGTTGAAAATCTGTGCCAAGGGAAGCTGGAAGCCTGAAAACACACTTGTCTTGATGAGCTCTGCAGACTTTGCCCCTCCCATGCTGGCTGCAGTCCTAGACTGAGTGGGGACATCTCCCAGAAGGGCATAGAAATAAGCTCAAGGGTGCAAAATTCAAAGGAGGGGTCTGTAACAGGCCCCCCAGACTTTAGTAGGCCCCCAGACCTTAGCAAGATAGACGCCATGATGGCAGTACCATTCAGACCTTGGAACCCAGCACAGAGGCAACAACACTTGCCAATAACAAGAACAAAAACCTAACCTAATCCATCAAAGTCCATAGTTCTGGGAATGTCCCTTAATGTAATAACCTAGCTTTTTGGCTTCTGTAGTTCCACTTCTGGCCAACTGTTCTTGATAACTGAGGTGTGTCAACATAGGATGTGGTTTTTGTGCTAAAAAACTCACCACGAGAAAGGCTCAGGACTGTGCTTGAACATCCAGTATCATCACCAGCTAGCTAATAGAGATTTTCTCATGGCTTGAACCCTTGTCCAAGTGTTCATCTCTGGTGGATATCTCACAACATTTCGATAGACCCAAGATTCCCTCCCTATTAAATTCACACGTTGCCTTGAAGAAATGTGCTCACATTGTTCTGATTTCTCCAGGCACTTCCTTAGTTGTCCTAGTATGATTGCTAATAACCTCTCCTTTTATCTCAAAAGTGTTCCTGCTAAGACACTGAAGAATGCCATTCTCTTAATAAAAGGAACCACTGCAGCCCCAGCAGGCTGCCTAGGATTGTAACAATTGTCCCCGAAGACACTAAAAGACTATACATAGATCCCCCATTCTGAACTCACAGAAACCAGGGGGTCAGGATGGCATTTCTGTGCTCAACTTACAAAGGACACCTCTCTGTGGATGGATGCTGCTCATTCTCTGCTAGAGCTGCCAGGATTAGCACATCTGGTGCATCTGGCACAGCCCACCTCCACAATTAATGACATCACAATGGCAGCTTGAAATTAGTGTTGATAGAGTGTTTTCACTGTGGAAATCAGGAAATGCTACAGAGGTAGGTTCATTTTACCCAGGGAAATGGGCTATAAAATATCTCTTGGAGGTGGGGATATGGCTTGTACTAGCTGAGCAAGCATGAGGAGCTGAGTTCAGATCTCAGCATCCATATGAAAAGCTGGGTGCTCTGGTGGTGCACCTGTGATCCTAGCACTAAGGAAGAGAGATGAGAGGAGAATTGTGGAAGCTTGTTTTATCAGAGTAGCTAGCAAGCTCCAGCTTCAATGAGAGACCCTGTTTCAAAAATAAGATGTGAGCAAGACCCTTGGCTTGAAAACCCTGTTGGTACCTGAACTGCCTTTCTGAAAAAGTCACTCCCTCTCTTCCATGCCTTTACCTCAACCCACTGCCATCTACATACACACAAGCCTGGTTTCAGACATGTGACCATGAACCCTCTTTAATTATGAACCCTCTTTGCCTAGCCTAGCTCTAGACCTGTGGTTTGGAAGCCATCTTTCTGAGGTCCAACTAATAGCTCACCAACCAGATCTACCCAGCCTAGCTCAGGTCAGGTATCTCCTCTACTGGCCCAATCTAAGGAAGGCCATATTATCACATCAGACACAAAACCAAAGAAAGAAGTTAACATGCCCTTGCCAAATCACAAAAACAAAAACATCATGACCTGTCAAAACATTATGTTTCCCATTATACTCACTCGTCCTACGGAAGTGTTCTCTAATAAGAACTACCTAGATGAAGCCCTGGACACAGAATTTAAAGGAACAGCCATAAACCTTATGAAAAATTAAAAGAATTTAATTTAAGGAAAATAAACATAATTTCTTGAACTCCGAGAGAATGCAATAAACCTGTGAGTGATGTCAAAGAAAATACAAATGTACACCTGAATGAAATGATGAAGACAATTCAGTATTTGAAAGCTGAATTCAATACAAAGATAGAAACATTGAAGAAAGCACAAGCTGAAATAAAGATGAAATTTAAAAACTCAATATCCCAATTAGAAAGGAAAAAAACTTATAGGAAAGCCTTCCAAGTAAAATTAATCAAGCAGAAGATAGACTATCAGAACTTGAAGATAAGGATCTAGACAAAATAAACAATGAAAATGAAAAGTTTTAAAAGCACAGCATAGGAATATACAAGAAATGAGAAACACCATCAAAAGACAAAAGATTTCAATTATAGGCATAGAAGAGGGAGAGGAATCTCATGACATAGAATAGATCTTTATCAATACCATATAAGAAAACTAAGGAAAGGCATATCCCTACAGATATAAGAAGCACACAGAAGCCCAAGTGGACAATACCAAAAAAGAAACACCCCATGACATATCATAGTGAAAACACTAAATATACAGAATAAGAAAAAATATTGAAAGCTGCAAGATAAAGAACACAAGTCATAGGAAGGAAAACACACCAGAATAATACTTTATTTCTCAAGGAGAACTCTGAAAGTCAGAAGAGCCTGAAATGATACATCCAAGTTCTAGAAGACTGTAAATAGCAACCTAGACTTCTATACCCAGCAAAACTGTCATAGTTGAAGGAGAAAGAAAAACTTTCTGTATTCCATACAGCCTAAAAAAAATCCCTCTCCAACAAAAAAAAAAAATGCTAGACAGAATACTGGAAGCAATACTCCAAACTGAAGAGACTAATACGCACAGCTGAGAGACTCCAGAAAGAAAACAGTGAAGCTATTATTTAATAAAAAAAACACAACTAAGAATGTAAACAACCAAAACAAACTGAAATTTAACAAACCTTTCCATAATAACTCTTACTATTAATGGCTTCAACTCAGCAATCAAATAACACCAGATAGCTGAATAGGTTAAGAAACAAAATCCACTTTTCTGTTATCTACAAGAAATTAATTTTAGCTTGAGATGGGCACCATCTTAAACTGAAGAGACTGAAAAAAGTATTCCAAGAAAAATGGGATTTAAGAAGAAAGCTGGCATTGCCATTCTAATAACTGACAAAATATACTTCAAATTAAAACTAATCAGGAGAGAAAACAAAGGTACACTTCAGTATAATTAAGGTATCCATTAATCAGGAAAATATCTCAATACTAAACATACATGCACCAAGTTCTGGATGACACAATTTCTTAAAAAAAAATACTGTGGAATTAAAGACACAGATTAACACATATGCAGTAATAGTGAGCAATTTCAACACCACACTTTCTCCAAAAGGTAGGTCATTTGAATAAAAAATAGATAGCTCAGAATTGTTTGATATCTTACATCAAATGGATCTAACATATCTACAGAATATTTCACCCAAATGCTGAAGACTATACATTCTACTCAGCCCCACATGGATCTATTTAGCTTCTCTAAAATAAATCACGTGCTGAAACATGAAACAAACCTTGACAAATACAGAAAAGTCAAAATAATCCCATGTATCCATCTGACCATTATCCAAGATAACTTAAAATCGACAACAAACAAAACTCCAGTAAGTGGACAAACTCACAGAGATTAAACAACTCATTACTGAGTGGGAGAATGAGTCAAAGAAGAAGTCAAGGAAGAAATAAAAATATCCCTGAAACTAAATGAAAGCATAAATAAAGCACAACAAAACCTGGAACACATTAAGAGGGAAATGTATAGCCTTAAATGCCTGCATTGAAAAAATAAAAAAGAGCACAACAATGACTTAAGAGTCAACTCAAAGATTTGGAAAAATTAAAACAAAACAAACCCAAACCCAATAGAGGGCAAGAAATAATAAAAATCAAAGCAAAAATTAAGGAAGTAAAACCAAAGAATATATATTAATTAATTTTTATTAATGTATGTATATATAAACATTAATAATATATATTTAATGAGTCCATGAATCTTAGAGCTGTTTCTTTGAGAAAACAAACCATTGACCCAACTAACCAAAAGAAAGAGAAAGATGGCCCAAATTAACAAATCAGAAATAAGCCAGTAGAAATGATAAGGGACATCAAAAACACAGAATATCATGAGGGAATATTTCTAAAAACCTGTACTCCACTAAGTTGAAAAATCTAAAAGAAACTGATTAATTTCTTGATTTATCTAAATTGCCAAAACTAAGCAATGAAGAGACTACCAACCTAAACAGACCAATAACAAAAAAGATATTAAAACAGTTAAAAAAAAAAAAAAGCCTTCCAACTAAAAAAAATGTACAGGCCCAGATGGGTAGATGGGTTCATGGCAGAATTCTATTAAACTTTTTAAAGAATAGCTATAACCAATCATTCTTAAGCTCTTCAAAAATAAGCAGAAGGAGCACTCCCAAACTCTTTCTATGTAGCCAATATTGCTCTAATACCTAAACCAGGTAAAGATACAACAACAAAAACTGCAGGCTAATATCCCTGATAAACAGAGGTGCAAAAAATCCTCAATAAAATGCTACCAAACCAAATACAAGCACATATCAAGATCATCCACACAATCGAGCTAGTTTTCTCCTGGAAATGCAGGGTTGGTTCAACATATGTAAGTCCATAAATATGATAAATAGTATAAATGAGCTTAAAGATAAAAAGATAGAAAAGGCCATTGACAAGATCCAACAGGTTTTCATAAAAAAAAAAAAAAAAGCCTAGAGAGAGTGTGGAGAAGAGGGAACAAGTCTCAACACAGTAAAGGCTATGTTACAAACCCACAGCAACATTTATCCTAAATGAAAAAATAAAAGAAAAGCCTCAAAGAAATTACATTAGAATCAAGAATGAGACAATCTGCCACAATCTCCACTCCTTTCTGAAACAGTTCTGAAAGCGCTGGCTGGGGCAATGAGGCAAGAGAAGGAAATTAAAGGGACACAATAGGACAAGAAGTCAGTGTATCCCTATTTGTATGTGATATGGTACTGTACATATGAGAGCCCAAGAGTTCCACCAGAAAAACTTCTAGAAACAATCAGCAGTTTCAGCAAGGTGACAGGGGAGAAAATGAACTTAGAAAAATTAGTAGCCTTTCTGTGTACCAACAACAAACACACTGAGAAAGAAATCATGGACACGCTCCCACTGAAAGACAATAAAACATCTTTGAATAAACCTCACCAAGGAAGTAAAGGATCCCTTCAATGAAAACTTTAAACTTGTGAAGAAAGAGATAAAGACACTAGAAAATGGAAAGACATCCCATGTCCTGGACTGGTGGAATTAATATTGTGAAAATGACCATTTACTGATTGGAGACTCCCACAATTTCTGTACTACCTTTACTCTGCACATCTTATAGGCAGGATAAATTGTAGGTCAAAGGTTTTGTGGCTAGGTTGGTGTCTCAGTCCCTCCACTGGAAGTCTTGCCTGGTTACAGGAGATGGCCAGTTCAGGTTTAATATCCCCCATTGCTAGGAGTCTTAGCTAGAGTCACCCTTGTTGATTCCTGGGAGTTTCCATTGCACTAGGTTTCTAGTTCATCCAAGAGATGCTCCTGATTCCAGTTGGTTCTCCTAGTGTTCTCTCCCTCCATCTCCCCCCATCCCTTCTGCTCCCCTCTCCACCCCTCCCTACCCCCATCCACCCCAGATGTCTACTCTATTTCCCCTTCCCAGGGAGATTCATTTGTCCCCCCCTTGAGCCTTCCTTGTTACCTGTCTCTCTGGGGCTGTAGATTGTAGACTGGTTATCCTTTACTTTACAGCTAATATCCACTTATAAGTGAGTACATACCATATTTGTCTTACTGGGTCCGAGTTACCTCATTCAGGATGATTTTTTCTAGCTCCATCCATTTGCCTGCAAACTTCATGGCATTATTTTTTTTAACAGCTGAGTAAAAATCCATTGTGTAAATGTACTGCACTTTTTTTTAATATCCATTCTTTGGTTGAGGGACATCTAGGTTGTTTCCAATCTCTAGCGATGAACATAGTTGAGCAAGTGTCCTTGTGGTATGATGGACTGTCTTTTGGGTACATGTCCAAGAGTGGTATAGCTGGATCTTGAGGTAGATCTATTCTCAATTTTCTGAGATACCACCATATTGATTTCCAAAGTGACTGTACAAGTTTACACTCCCACCAATAATGGAGGAGTGTTCCCCTTGCTCCACATCCTCACCAGCATGAGCTATTACTTGTATTTTTTATCTTAGCCACTCTGACACGATTGTAGAAGCCAGAGGGATCAAGGACACCACAAGAAAACCCACATAATCAATTAACCTAGGCTCATAGGGGCTCACAGAGACTGAGCCAACAACCAACAAGCCTGCATGGGACTGACCTAGGCCCTCTGTGTGTGTTACTATGTGTAGCTTGATCTTCTTGTGGGACATGGGACTGATCTAGGCCCTCTGTATATGTTACTATATGTAGCTTGATCTTCTTGTGGGACTCTAAGAGTGGGAGCAAGGGCTGTCTATGACCCTTTTGCCTGCTTTTGGGACCCTTTTCCTCATACTGGGTTGCCTTGTCAAGCCTAAATATGAGGGGAGGGGCCTAGTCTTACTACAGTTTGATATGCCATTTTTGGTTAATATCTATGGGAGGCTTGCCCTTTTCAGGACAGGAATGGAAGAGGGGTGAAGGGGGGCAGAAGGGAGGTGGGGGTGAGATTTGGAGGAGAGAAAAGAGGGGAAACAGTGGTCACCATGTAAAAAAAAAATCAAGGCAAAAGAAAACAAAAGGCTTCTGCACAGCTAAAGAAACATCCATCAAGGGAGGAAGAATCCCACAGAATGAGAGAGAATCTTTACCAGCTAAACATATGACAGAGAATTAAGACCCAGAATGTACAATAACTCAAAAAACAGAGAGTTGGGGAAGCAAATGACCCCATTAAAAAATGGTCCAGGGATCTAAATAGCGAGTTCTCAATAGAAGAAATAAAAAAATAGACAAGAAATACCTCAAAAAGCAATTAGGGAAATGTAAATTAAAAGAATTTTGAGATTCCATCTCTCTCCAGTTAGAATGGCAAAGATAAACCAAACAACTGACAATAAATGCTGGTGAGGTTGTAGAAAAAAGGGAACCTTCAGTCACTGTTGGAGGGAATGCAAATTGGTGAAGCTATTCTGGAAATCATTTTGGAAACTCCTCAAAAAACTAAAAAAATAAATCTTCCATATAACTCAGCTATACTACTCCTTGGCATGTGCCCAAAGGACTTGGCATCCTACTTCACAGATACTTGCTCAGCAACATTCATTGCTGCCCTATTCCCTTTAGCCAGGAAATGGAAACAAGCTAAATGCCCTTCACTAGATGAATGGATAATGGAAACATGGTGTATATACACAACGGAATACTATTCAGCTATAAAGAAAAACGAGGTCATGAAAATTGCAGATAAATGGAAAGAACTAGAAAAGATTATAATGAGTGAGGTAACCCAGACTAGAAAGGCAAACACCCGTTCTCTTTCATCTCTGCTTCCTAGCTCCAAATCCTTAGACATAAGCATATAATGTGGAGTAAACACAAAAACTAAGAACATAATAGGGACCATAGGTGGGGGAAGCTTGTGAGATGAATAGCAGGACACAGTGGATATGAAGCAGGAAACAGAAAGGGGGCCTCCACCTGGAGAGGGTGAGGGAGGTCAAAACAGAAGGAGAAGGAGGGATACAAACTTATGCACAAAATCTTTCTCGGCACATATGGATTGTTGATGTCATTGAAGTTGGACTGTCAGTTCAGACAGGTCCACTCTGAGCTCTCAGTCAAAGCTCCCAGCCACATTGCACATACCCCCCAAGTATCCAGAACACCGTGTGATAGAGTTGTCTTCTTCCAGGTGGAGGAAATACACAAGCATCTCCTTCATGTTCCACTCCTGTCAGAGACAAAATGAGATGCAAACACAAATCAACTCAATTGTCTGAGAGTATGACAGCTTGACTCACAGCCCAGCTCCTCCAGTACTTGACAAGGTTGTTTGCATCCCATTAGAGGAGATGACTAGTGTGCCATTGATACAGCACCAAGTATTCTCACAGTGACAGCTTTTAAATTATGACCATTTCCCCATCACATGAGTCATCCAAAACCCTGTACAAATGACACCATTACACGAGTGTCACTCTACACACTGGGTGATTCTTTGACACCAGCAACATCTTACTAATTTCGTTCTTCCCCACCCACACCTCACTCAACATTAACTCAGTAGAGCCTTTAGTGAGAGTCATATTTTATGGTCATGGAGAATTCATTGCTTCTTGTCACGTGCTATTTCCTCTTGTCTCCCTTTTGGATTTATGGCAAGTAAGTGATAAACTTCTAAAGTTATTAACTAAGTTCTTCAAGGGACTTATAAGTTACCTGAGCTTTAAAACTTACTTGGTGAGTCAGCTAAATCCAAAACGTTAAACAGGATCATTCAAGGGGAGAGGGATGCTGATTTGATCTGAGAAACCAAGATACTGAATAAAGAAGAAGGGGAGAGATAATCCCCATCACAGATTTGACAATAACCATACATGTTAGGCTGCACCGCTCAAGTGGGGAGGGAATGCCATGACTGCAATGATTATACAACTCCTGGATGCATAGCTAATCTGCTAAGTGACGTGGGAAAATTCTGCCAGACTGGGCATGTGTTCTTCCATAAACCACTTGGGATAAAAAGGATGGGGCCAAAGAGAATGATAGAGTGCCAGGAATTAGGAGAGAAGATAAAAACCAAAATGGCACCCTTTGACTTACCATAGATGGTAAAGACATGCTAGGTTATTGTAGTACTTGTGGCTAAATGGGTTCAGGTTTTCTGGAAGAGGACCTGAATGAAGTCCTTGGAAGTATGACACTAGGAGCTCTGAGATCTGTCTCACTGTGAATTGAACATGGACTAAAAATTATGAAATGCTAAAAATGAGAAGGGATTCAGCGAAGTCTGCTTTGAGTCAAATATCTGTGAATTCCAAAATAGCCTATTTCTCTTTGTTTTATTGCAGTGACTGTACCAATGGTGCAAATTAATGGATATCACTGTGGCTTTAACTCCACTCTCTTTTCTATCAAGTCTTACCAGCACGATCTCTTTAAATAACACAACCTTCAAAAGTTTTCAATGGCTATCCTTATCTCCAAGGTCTATGTATGTCTAGGACCTATACAGAAGAATGAGCATACCTGGAGGTTTAACCTCTAAAGAGACAGCCTAGGCCCTTGCTGAGCGTTAGACTGTGAGTTGTCAAGAAGTGGACATCATGCAAGGCTGATGCATGCGATCACCACGTGTGCAGTGCTCACTGAGGTGAGGCCAAAGGCAAAGCCTCAGCCTTCCTGAAGGGCTCACTTGAGTGAGTGATCATGTAAGCCCTTCATGTGAGCATCATCATGTGAGCATCCTCACTGGGGTCAGTGGTGTATCACTTACTGTCATGGGCACGTTCCTGAAACTAGAGCAGGTAAAAATTTTCTAAAGCTATTTATATGTTTATGCCACGGTCATACAACAGCTAGGATAGGTACCATTCCCTGGCTTCTTCAAGCCCTAAGAATTTAAATCTCTATCATGATTTAAAGTTCAGATTATGTAGGACAAAAAATTTTCAAAACAAAAACATTATTGGTAGTTCGGCAATAAAGTGGATGTAGTTTCTCAAAGAAAGAAGATTGGATAATTATGGCTCCAATTATACAAAATGGCATACTCCATGTTCACCCTGGATTTCTACCTTCCTTGGTCAGTCAATTGTAAATGAGATGAATATTTAAGGAAAACCTTGTACTTACATCTATAAGCCAGTCAACAACACACCTTGGGTTATATCCTCCAGATATTTGTCATCCTTTGGCACAGCTGGACCTTCTCCTCTACATATCCCTGGGTGCTATGAATGGCTTCTTTAGGGCTCTCCTGGAAGCTCTTAAATGCCTGCTAACAGCTCAGAACAGCAGTTAGGTCAGGCATCAGCAGTTCTAAACTCCAACCTTGACTTTCTGTGGCACTTGAGTCTAACTTAAAGTTGGCTCACTGGCACTACGATGACTCTTGAAAGAAAGAGCTCACGCTGCACAGAACCTCTCATACCTAAATGTTTTTATGGGAATGTGATGTATGCACTCCAACAACATTTTCTGAAATCCAGCTTCACCTTTTTACTAATTCTGGGAAATAATTGACCAGTTTTTATGACTCATGATTCACTAATCTTCCAGCTCTTAAGATGTCTCTATTTAGACATTTCCTGAGCTCCTCACTAGAATGAGGACTTGGGCTGAGTGTTACAATCATTCCCTTTCTTCCACTGTGTACCTGGATAAATCTTAGACTTTAAAAGTTGGCACTGACAGGATGCTGTCCACAAATAAGTGAAGAAGTAGAGCTAATTTCTGAACAAGGACAGGATACTAAGGAGCAAGCTAAGCTCACAGTGTGAGCTTCAATCCTTGGGGCTAATGATCAGTTGGGGACAGCCCTAGGTCACACACTTTTCTTTTTCTCTCCAAGAGCCTGTCTGTGTTTACTGTCTCACAAAAAATATGAGGTCCAAATTTTTATCGATCTCATTGTAATTCCTATTCCAGTCAAAGCATTCTCACCAACTTTCAACTCAACATCTCTAAAGGCTTGTGTGAATTTTCATGCCTTGTACAATTTACTCTGCATTTACACAGCTAGAGGGAACCTCAGGATTATATTTCAATGCCATTGTTTCACAGATAAGAACACCATGGTTTAGCAAGGACAAGGAATTCGACTAAGGTCAGTTGCCAAGTTAGTGGCAGAGTATGACCCATCTGGTACCCTGCTCACACCTGCCCAGGACCTAGAGTGCCCCACTGCCACTGCCACATCCTCACAGTTCCTATGATTTCTATTTCCTGACAATCTATTTTGGTCATTTGAAACATTAGCATTTCTCCTAGTTTCTTACTTCCTGAGTTATTAGATAAATGTCAGCTTTGACTGCTGGCACTCAACTCCTGGGTGCCTCACTTGCAAGGACCCTAAACATTAGTATAATATTCCCTCATCATGGATTAATTGTTGTTATCTTCTCATTTTTCAACCCTTTGGTAAATGCAGATTGTTAAACTTTCTGGTGATTTTGTTATAATTGTAATTGCCCTGTGGCTTTGCTGGTGCTGTCCATGGTGCTGATACCAGTCAGCGCCATGACTGACCACAAGAAAGCAGACCTATGAAAACCAGAAAGAACCTCACCAGAAAAGGAACTTCCAGACCCTTGATCTTGTACTTCTGGGTCTCCAAAATATTTTCATTATGTTACCTGAGCAAAATAATGTCTTAAGGAAAATAGTTACACATCCTTCATAGCACACCTGATGCTGTTGGTGGAAAGGGAAGCAAAGGTTACGCCTTCCAGTATCCTTGACATAAATAGTGCTAACACAATATCTGTCTCCATGCAACCATGAGATTATGTGAACTTTCATAATCAGTGAGCTGGTGTAAGTCGCCTTCTGTGTGTCTCAATGTTATGTTTCAAGTTACTCAAAGTAAGACAGGCCTAAGGTATAAAGTAAGGTAAATCAAAACAAAAATGTCTGGAAGAGAAGCATTTTTGTGGTAAGGCCCTTTGATAATGTCTATAAAAACAAGGAAGTATGTGGTCATAGCATTGTGTATGTATGTGCATGTGTGTGTATGTGTGCATGTGTCTGTGCACGTGTGTATGTGTGTGTGCACAGTATGTGCATATGCTGGTGTGTATGTATTGTGTGTGTTAGTGTGTGTACAGGTCTTCAAATGGGAAATGTGATAGGTGTTATGAGAGATGATTATTAAAAGCTGGAGTGGATTAGGATAAGTATGTGCTTATACTGTAATAGGAGGTGATTCTCTCCTCCATGCTTGCAAACAGAGGAGTATGGTCACAGAAAGTTTACTGAAGGCATGTGGACAAGGAAAAGTGTCCTCAATATGTCATGAAGCATGATCTTCTCAACTATATATCTTAAAAGTGACATCAAAACCCCAAGAGATCTATGGGGTCTTGTTTTTCATTCACATATAAAATCCCACACAATTATAAACATTAATTTTATTTTTATTTTTTGTTTTATTATTAAAATTTATCTTGGTCTTTGGGGAATGATAATGGCCAGTATTATCTTGGGGTTAAAAGCATCATATACCAACTTGATATGGAAAAAATAAGACATCTATGTGTAGTTGAAATGCTAAACGGTTTTATTAATAAAAACCGGGAGCCAGATATAGGGGTTAAAACCTGAGAGATCAGAGGAATAAGAAAAGCCACTGCTAACCTCACCTCACCAATTCTGCAGCTTCCAAAAAGACCTACTTCCTGTATACCCACGCCTATATGCCTTTCTGTCCTGTCAACTCATTTCTTTTCTCCGCCCAGCTACATCACTTCCTGTCTGTCTGTACACACCTCCAGACCTTTATGGTTAGTGCTGGGATTAAAGGTGTGTACCACCACACCTGGCTCTGTTCCCAGTGTGGCCTTGAACTCACAGAGATCCAGACAGATCTCTGCCTTCTGAGAGATAGGATTAAAGGTGTGGGCTACCACTGCCTGACTTCTATGTTTATTATAGTGGCTGTCTTTTTCCTCTGATTCTCAGATAAACTTTATTAGGGGGCACAGATAAAATATCACCACATCTATGTTATGAAATGGGAGGTGCATCTCAGAAAATAAAAGAGCGCAAAGTCATCTGAGATTCCGAAACAGTTGGTGCTGGACAAATGAACCCATCCCTCCTTGCGGTACCCTGGTGTCACATACATTATTTCTTTCTACCAGTCTTGCTTCCAAAGTCATAGCAGAAATCAAGGCACCTTTCAATCCATGCCCCTCCACCCTCCACTCCCCTCTTCTCTCTTGCTTTCTTCTCTGTGATTTTCTCTTTTCTTCATTTAGCTAGGCAGGAGAGGATAGGCTGGACTTCTCGGGAGAGAGAGGAACTCTGGGAAGAAGAGAGGTGGGATTTGCCAGCCAGACATAAAGGGAGTCAGACGTACAGAATGGGAGAGAGATTAAGACCCATGAGGCAGAACGTGGGTTAATAGAAATGGTTTGATTTAAGTTATAAGAGCTAGTTTGTAACAAACCTAAGGTAAGGCCGAGCTTTCATAATTAATAATAAGTCTCTATGTCATTACTGGGGGCTGGCGGTCCACAGAAAGTCAGACAAGAAAAAAATGACTACAACGTATCATCCTTGTCTCTGCTTTTTAGATCAGGAACTGAGCCTGGAAAGGTTAGGAAGTGATGCCACAGCATGGCTTGGATTCAAACACTACACCGCCATTTCCCAAAAAAGGCATTGGTAGGAGCAATAGAAAACAACTGCTCCCATGGATTTTGAACTCAGTTGGCCTCATGCATTGGTGAGGATAGGGATTACCCCACCATAGGATTTAAAAACTTAAGAAGAAGACTCCTGACCAAATATTTTCCAGTTGGTATCAAAAACACCACTGCTGGTGACTTCATTCCTTGCAGGAATGATGCATTGAGTTCCAAGGACCTCACAGGATTAGCAAGTTTACCAGGCCTAATTCCGTTACCAAAGGGAGTCACAAATGGTTATGGGAGAAATAAATAAGTAAATAAACCCAAAAGAAGCAGAAAAGCAAGGTAGAAAGCAAAGACCAGCAATACTGGCTTCCCATGTTGGCTTCTGATCCATAAAGACCTGATCAACTCCCACATGGAATTCTTCTGACCACTGTGGATGTCAGGTAAAAATTTTATGCTTAGTAAAACCACAAAGTAAGAACTGGCTCATCAGAAATGCACTTTGAGTATTTTTATTATATTCCCAAGCAATGTGTCCATATTGTGAGCTTTCTCCATCACAAGCCAGGGATCTCCCTGCCATACAGTTCTGGTCCCAGGTCCTCTAGTGTGAAGTGACCAAAAGGTCAAATAATGTGCCCACTTCCTGAAATCTTTTGATCATTTTCCTTTGGCTTCCACAGCCTGTGCGTCTGGTTTTGTTCCTTCTTTGGATGCAGCCGCTCGGCTTTCTTCTCCCCCGTGAGTCACCCCCTCACTCCCCCGTGAGTCACCCCCTCACTCCCCACAGCTCAGCTTCTGAGCCTTTGGATCTCTGCCTTCCCACTTTGCTCTCCACGGGAAACCACAGCCTCGGTTTCATTTCCAGCTGAAGCCTGACATCTTTTCATTGCACACGAGAGCAGCTAAGAACCTTTTCCAATGCAGTTTCCACCCGTGAATGTGCCTGCCAGCAGCCTTCCAAGAAGGCATCCCAGTGTGAGTGTAAATAAAGTGAGCTCTTTATTCCAAGCTGTATTCTACCAACTCTAGCAGGTTTACCTGTGTATAACGTGGGGTTTTCCACCCACCCCAAAGCTTTGTCTTTGTCTACCTAACTGGGGTCAGCACATCTCTTTGCTGCTTTGGAACAAGGCACCTCACTTATGAAGAAAATTATTCTTTGCCCTTTCACAGCCCCAAAATTTAGAATAGGAGAAGAAATATGAAATGAGTTCATTGGAAATGAAACAGTAAGAGCCAGCATTTGATTTTGCTAAGCCATGTGTCTGTGTCTTAGTTGGTTTTTTATTGCCGTGACGGACTCTGTACACAGTGGGATGGGGTGATTTATCTTTGCTTACGTTTCCTCATCCCAATCCATCCTGGAGGGAAGTCATGGCAAATCCTAGTGGTCAGGAACGGAAGGGCCGGTGGAAGGGCAGTGCTGACTGGCTTGCTGCCCATGGCTTGCTCAGCCTGCTTTCTTATACCGCCCAAGATCACCTTTCCAGGTGTGGCGCTGCTCTCAGTGTTGGCCCCTTCTCAATCAATCATTAATCAAGAAAATGTCCTACACTGGGCAGTATCCTAAGCATAGAAAAACCTAAAAGCCTGCCCCTACAGTGATACACTTCCTCCCACAAGGCCACACTCACTCCAACAAAGCCATACCTCCCAATAGTGCCACTCCTTATGAGATTATGGGGACCAATTACATTCAAACTACCACATTCCACTTCCTGCCTCCCATAAGCTTGTGAAAATATCATAATACTAAATTCATTTAGTCCAACTTTAAAAGTCCCCATAGTTTATTACAGTCTCAACAATGTTTTACAGTCCAAAATTCCAAGTGTCTTCTGAGATTCATACATTCTCTTAACTGAAATCCCCTATAAAATCAAATAAAAAAGCAGATCACGTACTTCCAGCATATAATGGCACAGGATATATATTACCATTCCAAAACATAGGGAAGGGAGCATAGTGAGAGAATATTGGACCAAGTGGAGTTGGAGATGTGGAGAGCATTTTGACATCAGACATGGAGATGAAGAGTTTGGGGTTTCCCCAGCTGGTTTTCCAATTCCATTCAGCTTTGTTGACTTCAACACACTTCTTTCTATTGGACCGGTTCCATTCCCTGTTAGCAGCTTTCATTGGCAGGTATCCCATAACTCTGGCATCTCTAACATCTTGGGTTCTCCAAGGCAATCTTCATGCAATGGCCTCTCTACTAGGCCTCCATTCAGAGACACTCCTGACACATCCCTGGCCTCAGCAGCTTTATTCCATAACTCCTTTCTTCTATCTTTAACTCTAAACCCAGAACCACATGACCAAGTTCTGCTGCTTACTGGGGCTGGAACATGGTCCCCTCATTCAGTTACATCTTCACCAGCTTTCTGTCCTTCATTGCCTAAGCTGGTGTAGACCAGGCTGGCCTCGAACTCAGAGATCTGTCTGCCTCTGCCTTCCCAGTGCTTTTCTTTAGCTCCTTTTCACAAGTTGGAAACTTAGCTGTGTGGGATCTTGCCCTGAGGTCACCACTCCCTTTATTAAATTTCTTAATCTATTTTTCTCCTTGAACACAGGACTTAGCTCCGTTCCACTTCCTGGTGCTCTTTTTCCCCTCCAAATTTACATTTTGTAGTTCACCCTGCTCAGCTTGCTCCTTTTCATTATAAATCTCTATAAGCATGAACACTAGTAACCAGACAAGAGAGTCTACACTAGGCTATTTTGAGAATTAATCTAAAACTCTTCACTTTAATCTCGGGCAGACTCTTCAGGCAGGGGCAAAAGGCAGCCACTTTCTTCACCAAAATATCACAAGGATGATCTCTAGGCAACACACTAAAATTCTTCTTCTCTGGAACCTCTTGAGTCAGCCCCTGACAATTCAAATGACTCTTAGCACCACTGTCTTCCATGCGCCTATTGGTATGGTCCATTGGGCAGTGCTTAAAGCATTCCACTGCTTTCCTAACCCCAAGTAGCCGAGTCCAAATTCCTCCAAACAAACACACGGTCAGGCCTATCACAGCAATACCCTAGTCCCTGGTACCAACTCCTGCCTTAGTTCGGATTTTTATCGCTGTGAAGAAACACCATAACCATGGCTACTCTTACATAGAAAACATTTAATTGGGGTGACTCACTTGCAGTTTCAGAGGTTCAGTTAATTACCATCGTGATGGGGAGCTTGGCAGTGTGCAGACAGATGTAGTACTGGAGGAATAGTTGAAAGTCCTACATCGTGCAGGCAACAGGAAGTCAACTGAGACACTGGGCAGTATCCTGAGCATAGGAAACCTCAAAGCCCGCCCCCACAGTAACACACTTCCTCCAACAAGGCCATACCTGCTCCAACAAAGCCACACCTCCCAATAGTGCCACTCCCTATGAGATTATGGGGGCCAATTACATTCAAACTACCAACGTAGTCATTTCAAAAGAACATATTTTTTATATCCTAGGACACTAGACTAACCAGAGCTCTCTCCAAGAAGCTGGGCTCAGCTTGGTCAAACAGGTGAGAAGTCCATGCAAGGGATGGTGGTAGGTGAGGTGAAAAGCTAGGTGCTTCCTAGGGCTTACAACTTTGACCCCAGATCTGGGGAAGATGAGGAAGTGTTCTGGCAAAAGGGGATTATATACATTATGGGGAGGGGTGGAATAAGCAGCTAGATCTAGGAGAAAGAGAAGCATCTCTAAGGTGAGGGATGCATCCTTGAGTGAGGAAGGGGCACATAGTGAGACCCACCCCAGGCTCTCCATGGAAGACTAGAGCTGCGGTTGCTGAGGGGCCATGTTCCTGCTGGAGAAAAAGCAGGTGAGCAGAGAGTTCCCTAGAGAAGAGGGAGTCTGAGATGAGCCTGGGGCTCTGCAAAGGCTAATGGAATTGATAGAGCGTAAAGTGAGGGTTGAGAAGAAAGGGATAAAGTATGAGGGAAGGCAGGGTGTGCGGCCCCAGAGCTCTGCAAGCAGGTGCTTGTTCAGGACACTTGAGGCCAAGGCTCACCCTCACACCTCCTGGTGAAATGGATGGATGCATCCCTCCTCTCCTTTCTCCCCTTCCTTCTTGTCCTCCTCCTCTTCCTCTCCTTCTCCATTGTGTCTCTCCCTTTGCTGCTTTTCCCAGTCTTTCTCCTCTCCTCTTTTCCTCCTTCCATTTCTACCTCCTCCCTCCTCCACGGCCTTCATTTGGGGAAAGCCATTGATTTGACATTTGTCCCATCTGATTTCCATAGACTCAACATTTAAATTCATCTCTTGAAAATTAAAGTGATTGTATTCCCTCACACACATATAAACGGGCAAAAGGACCTTCTCTTTCATAGGGGATAATTTTTTTGTGAAATTTTCTGCATGTGGTTTCTTCAAATTGTGCCTGATATCTCATGCATGTGTTCGAGAGTGTGTGTGTGTGTGTGTGTGTGTGTGTGCGCGTGCGCCCCTAAGCTAACCTGGATCATATTGTCAGATTTGCCTTGGGAGAGACTGTTTTCTTTCCCCTTCTCCTTCTTTCTCAACTCTGTTCTTAACAAGAATATCTCACATGGGAAATTTTCACTCTCTGCTCCACCCTTGCACTCTGACGTGGTGAGACAGTGAGCATGAAGACGGCTCTATGACCAGAGGGTGCGCTCACTTGCTCAGGGGTTGCCTCTACCGACACCTGGACAGTCAGTCACTTGGCTCTTGACCACCTTTGAGTAGCCTCCTTTTCTCAGTTGTTAGCTTCAGTCGCTAACAAAATCCTGAAAGAATGGGCCTCAGGATACGGAAAACACTTCGAAACTCAGAAATAAGGTCATGGCGGTAGGTGGCGGGGGTCTGGGGGTGGGGGTCTGGGAGCTGGCAGATGGCAGAGCAGACTAGGACTCTCAGTATCAAAGGTGGAAAGAAACTAGTAAAGGGAAGCTATGGACACTTTGACACATTGCCTGGGCTCAGCCTGGCACATGACAAAAACACAGATATTTCCAAATCAGTGTCCAGTTTCCCTCAGAGGGAACCACTGTTTTCATTGCCAGTGTTGTCATAGTCCTGGGCAAATGTTTACAGATCGGGCTCCCGTGAGAGCTAAAATCACTCCTCAATCTGGGGAGAAGAATACCACAAATTGGAGGAGGATGAGTTTGGCCTTGGGAATAGCCCAGACATGGCATCTGACCTATCTGTCCACTTGAGTGACAGAGCCACCATTTTCTCGTCTGTAGGTAAGGACAATCTAGCCCACTTCCCAGGCCATCATGAAGGCTGAAGGCCTTTTAGGAATGTAGGCTCTCCATCAGTGCCCTCAAGCCTCAAGCTCCCGGGCAATATAGGCATACAAATGTACTAAATGCTGATTAAGAAATTAATAGAGCCTCAAAACACAAAAACAGAAGTATTAATATGAAAAATATAATAAATTCACCCTAGCCTTTTGTCTCCAAAGCTATACAAATGATCAAGATGCAGCCACAGGAATAAATCACCGTAGAGGATCAGAGGAGACGGACATCTAGATGAGATCCTCTTCATAGAGCAACTGTGGTAATGTTCAGTCAAATGAATCCTGTTGATGCTCTTCCCCTTGCCATGGGAGTTATCGTAGCTAATAAAATCCAGTCCCTCCAGTACCCAGAATTTCCCTTGCCATGGTGATTGTTTCAGAGTGGTCCAAGTAGTCTAGATACCAAAACTGCTTTTATGTTTGTGGGTACTCAGTTTCTCCACTTGGCCTGTTGCCAACTGCTGTTGGTTAATTTGAGGGAAACATGCCCCAATATGACATCAACTAAGTGGAAGAGAAGAATCCCAGAACCTGGGCCGTTGATGTCACACCTTCATCATTCTGGGATGCTACTAAATGTAGGATCTTCACACTAGGACCTTGGTTCTCAACCTGTGGGTCAGATCTTAGATATCAGCCATCCTGCATGTCAGATATTTACATTACAATTCATAACAGTAGCAAAATTACAGTTATGATGTAGCAATGAAAAATTTTTATGGTTGGGGGTCACCACCACATGAGGAGCTGTATTAAAGAGTCATAGCATTAGGAAGGCTGAGAACCACTGCACTAGGGCTCAGAATTCCACATTCTTCATTTTTTATGCATTTTAATGGATTCCTATTTTCTGAAACTCAACACATCTTACATTTGATTCTGAGCACACCAGTGCCACCTGCATTTCTGGCTCAGATGTTGTCTTCACTGTGATGAACAACCTGTCCCCGACATGCATTCCTACCATGCTACATTCCTGCCAAGCTTTGGCTTTCACCAGACCCAGATCTCAAAATTGAAACTTCAACTTAGTAATATCAGTCATAGGCCTTCCTCATCCATTCATGCATTCATTCATCCACTCGGGGAATTTTTATGAAATCTTTGTTATGTATCAGTGAACACTAGAAACAGGCAGGAAAGCAAACCAGAAACATCATCTCTAAATCACATCCCAGAGTCACTGGTAATCCCTGTGTCTAATGTGTCTTATCTATGTCAACCACATTGGTGTTTCATCGCTATGCAGTTCTTACCTCAAGCTCTCAAAATTTCAAGAGAATCATGACTTTCATTTGGCTGGAAGGCAAGAGGGTGGATTCCAGAGTCCCCTTTTCAGGAAGTTTCTATGGAAGTGGGAAGGCAATGATGATACACAACATTGCTTCCCGAGCTAGGCAAGACTGTATAATTAACTCCAGTTAAGCATGTATCTATTTGTTGAGCCCAGTGGTCTAGAAAGGGAGTCAGGAAGGTCCCAATTCCCAGATGAATTTCTTAGTGGCCCTTCACCTTTTACAAAAGAATGCATTTGGCAAGCTCAAAGATAATTAGAGAATTCCAAACTTGAAGTCAAGATTCTGGAGTGTAGACATCAGAGACTGGAGGACCAGGCAGAACCCCAGGACCTAACACCAGTGGAATTGTGGTCTTACAATGTGCTCAATATTCAGTCTTTCTAGTCCCTCTGCTTTGCTCTCAGATAGCGACCTGCAGCTCTTCTTTAACACTTCCACAGCCCACCTAGGGAAGATGGCTTCGCTAAGCTTCCTGAGACTCACCTTCCTCACGTGCTGGCATTGGCCCCTTGATTCTGAGAGTATAGTGCGGAGCCTTGTTGGTAAAATGGCATTCCAACCCCCTTCTCTTTTTTCCTGCATGACTTCTTCCAAAAGTGTCATGACAACATCTAAGAAGGTGGAAGACAGCAGAGTGCCTCACATTTGCTGATGGCAGCTAATTCTAAGCCTGGTGGAAAGAGGAAGAGGACTTCAGGAGTCAGGGAATTTAAGAAGTTCAGAGTCATTTTGGAAAGGCCGATGGGCTGACTGATGGGTGGACAGTTGCATGGATTTAGAGTCCTTGTCATTCTATCCTGCCACTGTGTTCCTCTTCTTTCTAGTGTTTGATTCAGTTAGATCTTAAAATAAAATTGTCATGAGCCCACTATGTTGGAAACGTAGACATGTCTGTGTTCTTCAACAATGTCAGAATTAACAGTGAATTCGTAAGTTATATTAGAGTACCAGCCTTCTCCTCCTCCTCCTCCTCCTTCTCCTCCTTCTCCTTCTCCTTTTTTGTCTTCATCATCATCATCATCATCATCTTCTTCTTCCTCCTCCTCTTCTTCTCTTTCTACTTTTTCTGACTGCCAACTAGTCTTAAGTTATCTTGATAGCTGACCATTAGTAATCACAGGTTCCTCTATTCCAATCTTAATTACTAGTATTAACTTCCAGATCACACATTACATCTTCACACACTAATATCTACATCTGTCTGTCTATCTATCTATCTATCTATCTATCTATCTATCTATCTATCTATCTATCTATCTATCTATCTATCTATCTAATCTATCTGTCTAATCATATAGATACAAATGGGTTAAAGAGCATATAGCCATGTTCCCAGAGGCCTTACTGGAATTAGAGGCACACAGTTTATACAGATGCACAGAGAATCACTTCAGGTGGTTATATGAGACAGTAACAACCCTGCCAGAGAGCTGTTGAGCTGCAGAACAGCAGGGCTGAGCTGCAAAGGTACAGAATTATAGAGCTGTAGAGGGGAGGTGCAGAACCAGACCTGGTTTCTACTTCCCACAGCTGAGCTTGAGCACGGACTCTCATAGAGGTGGGGGAAAGGCTGTCAGATCTCAAAAGGTCTAATGCACCTCTTCAAATCAAAAGCTCAGGGAAGTGCTCCTTCCCCTCTTCTGGACATTTCTAGGACACCCACTTCATTGCCTGCCTTGTCTTTTCTGTTGATTGTGCTCATCCTGTTGTTTTCTCTTCCTTCTCAGGACACAAGACAGAAACATACTTAGAGACAGGTGATGTCATGCCAAACATTACCTTGACAATATTCTGCATCTAACTAGAAAGATTGAGTATTCACAGTTTTATTAGGAAAATCACAGTAGACTCCCAGCTGGCTCTGACAGGAAGCTATCTGCCCCTTTGTTCTTGGGTGTTCTGCACTTGCTGGTGCAGTTCATATTAATATTCTTCAATGAAAGCAATCACTGAGAGGTTCTTCCAGGGTAGTTAAGACAGGTTAATGATTGTCCTGCCACAATATGTGAGCATTCTCTGATGAACGTGAAATGGATGGAAATGTAAAGCAATCAATGTTTTCCATTTTCTAGTGCATTCGTTCATCCCATATCTCAATCTTCCAGTTGAACAGTCAATTCTCTGAAATTCTGGTGGTTTTCCTTTTTTTTTTATTTTCCTGCTCTCTTGTTCCTGCTGTATAATGCAGTAATACAATACTGAGAGAGAAAATTAGTATAATGAACCACAAACAAATTAATCAGGAGAGAGAAGCATGTGGAGGCAACACACCAAAAGCTAGAAGTTTAGGTGAAATTGGAGGAAATCAGAAGCCCAGGTATGATTTGAAGCAATAATGTGGACATTTGGCATTCCAGCAAAAACTGGTTATTTGGTGAATGTAAGAATGGGTTCACAATGACCCCATATCAGCTATCTGTAATTCCTGTATGCCAGCAATGGCCAATCACAAAATCTTCGGTGACATTCAGTATTAGGCACTTGCTCACACACAAATGCCTAGAATCAGTGAAGACCAAATATAAGTTCTTCAGAACTGCTGGTATCTCAGTGGTCAAGGTCCACTGGTTGTCTACTGACCTTGGCTTCAATTCTGCAGGCACAACTGTGGTTCAGCCAGCTTTCTTTTGCATCTCCTGACATCTCTTAGTAATACGGCTAAGTCTAGTGTGTTAAGACAAGGGACAAGTCACTGTGCCTGTAGTGCAGTGGGGGAAACTCAGATTCAAATGGCAAATGGCAAATGGCTGCAGGGAAAGGTGGAGGACTGGGCCATTGCTACAGTCAACCATGTTTGGCAGAAGTCCAAGAACTGCTGCATCAGCACTTAATACAACGATGAGGCCGTCTCTCCCATCTTGACTCTGGATCAGGCCTGAGAACGTGGCCATTGTCTACAGCCATGTGGGCACAGACAAACGGAGTAGTTGGAGAGTCTCAGCTTCAATAAGCAATGTCAGCAGTGTGTGGCCTGTGGGAGAGGCAACATACACACAGGGGTGGTATATATTGGTCTGTTTTGTGTTCGTAGAACAGAATGCTGTAGACTGGAGGACTTTTATAGAACAAAATTGATTTCCTCTCAGTTCTAAAGACTGGGAAGTCTTGTGTCAAGGGGTTGGTATCTGGCAAGAGTCTCTGCTTGTATTATCCCATTGTAGATGAAGACAGGCCATGAGAAGTCTTTAGATCAAAAGGGGGCCAAACTCCCATTCATAACAAAATCCCATTCATAAAAACAAATTATTCATGAGACAGAGACTTCACCTAATGACCTCTTAGAGGTTCCTCCACCCAACACTGTTGCCTTAGGGATGAAGTCTATAAGGCATGAGCCTGGGGAGAGCATTCTAACCACAGCCCCATGGCTTTGCCTTTCCTTTATAATTCAGGTTTGTGTGTCAGTGCCCCAGAGACTCTTCCTTTCCACTACACTGAACCATGTTTCCACAATAAAGTCATATTGTGGTCAGAAAATCAGTCCTAAGAAAATGAAGGACAAATATTGAAACAAATATATTTTGCTCCTTTCTTCTACAAATAAACAATCTTAAAAATATTTGTAAAACATGGTTCTAGGGTCTGGAGAGATGGTTTAACACTCAAGAGAATTTGCTGCACTTACAGATTGACCAGCACCTGCATGGTAACATGGATTCCAGGGCATCCAATACCCTCTTCTGATCCCCAAAGGCACTAGGCACACATGTGGTACGCATACATACATGCAGGCAAACACTCATACACATAAAAATATAATTTTAAATGGTATTAAAAATAACACTTCTTGCCGGGCGTTGGTGGCGCACGCCTTTAATCCCAGCACTCGGGAGGCAGAGGCAGGCGGATCTCTGTGAGTTCGAGGCCAGCCTGGGCTACCAAGTGAGCTCCAGGAAAGGCGCAAAGCTACACAGAGAAACCCTGTCTCGAAAAACAAACAAACAAAAAATAATAACACTTCTTTATTTCCTTTATTCCATACTATCAACAGGATCAGGGCCACATGTTTCTTCCCCTCCGTTCTGGAGACTGTGACCCATTCAAGACAGTCTACAGCTGGATGACTTCTAGTTACAGTTTAAATGCCTGTTGGCTTCTTTTCTTAGCTGCTGACATCCTTTCCTTTCTTAGTCACACATATGGACTTTTAAAACTAGTTTAAAAGTGCCTAATATCCTTACAATGAAATATTATTTATCAAAAGAAATGCAATACTGATATGTGGATGAGCCTTGAAAACATTGTGTGGGTGGCCTGGAGAGGTGACTTATGGGTAAGACCACTTGCTATGAAAACAAGAGGCCCTGAGTTCACATCCGAAGTGCCCATGTAAAAGTTGCACATGTCTGAGCCTACCTAACAACAGTTGGGGGCTTAACATAGGCATTTCTTGAAGTTCAATGACCAGCCAGCCCAGCAGTAATGGTAGTGAACTTTGGCTCAGTGAAAAACCCTGTCTCAAAATATGGGGAAAAGGTGGGTGCCGTGGCCTACATCTTCAATCCCAGAATTCAGGAGAAATGTATCTCTCTGAGTTCCAGGCCAGCCAGGGATACATAGTGAGAACTTGTCTCAGAAAAAAAAAAATCACAAAAAAATGGAGAACAACAGAGGCAGGCATTCAGTGTGCTCCTCTAGCCTCTGTGTACATGCACCTGTATACACACATCACACATGCACACACATAATCACATGCATACATATTCCATAGACACACATACATGCATACCACATACACATCACACACACACACATACACAAACACACACTCACCACATATACCACACATACTACACACACATCACACACTACACCTACATGTACACATATAACAGACACACATACCATGCATGCATGACCATATAACATTCATGCATATACATCACATACATACACACGTGACACACACTGCATCACACACATGCATATCATACATACACCTGCATACTATACACATACATGCACATACCACACATTATACAAACACATACACACTTCACACAAACATGCATTCAGGCACACACACACAATAAATAAATAAACAAACAAACGAACAAATAAAGTACAATTTAGAAAAAAGAAAAGGAAATAATAATCGCAGGCATTCTGAGGCTCTCTGCCATTTCTCTTTCTTTTCTACTCAAAAGAGCAATGTCAACTTTATTGGGTTATAATATCTCTATAGTGATCATGCTAATGTACCAAGAGCTATAGATAGATTTAATAAGTCTCCATTTAAGAGTCACCTAAGACCTAAAAATTATTTCCCAGTTTCCTCTAGATGAAAAACTTTGAGGAATAACATCACAACTATGAGGGAAAGCAAGAATGGAAGAGTTCGAAACAGATAGAGATGACGAGGTCCTGAACTAGTAATTTCAGAATCAATGAGCAAGCATTGGCCAAGAAGAGAGGGGTGCTGGGGGCCTTGGAACCATCTGGGATTGGAGTCCGTAAATTTTAGTGGTTACAGATTTCCGCACCAAGAGACTCCCCAACAGTCCTTAGTTACTTGAATGCTAACTGATAATTGGATTCATCCAATGTTGACACGTACCGAAAAGATGTAAGAACTGGAAAATTCCATCTGTTGAAAAGGATGTTAGGAAATGATATATCATCTAAGTCTTTTCTTTATTAACAAAAAGAGAAGGAGGCAACATCAGAGAGGTGAAACTTTGAAGAAACGAACATCTACTGCCTTCCCTGAGCCCCAACACTCTGAAGCAAATTCCATAAGGACACAGCAGTTCTTCCTGGCCCAGCCCTGTAGAAGTGAGTATGAGGGATGCAGTCATGACCTCCTGCCCTTCTTTTTACTTCACAGGTCCAGCACCTGATAGCCAGATTCATGACTGAAGGGGTGCAATAGGAAGTACTGGCTGGTTTGCTGATGAGCCTCCAATCAACAGGAACAACCCTGACCTTCCACATCACAGAGTATCTTATCTCTAAGGCCATCAGGGTATCTGTGAAAGGCAGATATCTAACTGGAGGTCTTTGGAGGAGAGTGGTGTATAGAGGCCCCAAACAGAATCTCAGAGAACTTATGGGCTTCTTCATTAGGGCTGGCCTGAAAACAGCAACAGGCTCACAAGTTCTTCTGGTAGAGAAAGTGTGGACTTCTCCCCTGAAGCAGTCAATTCTACCAAGCAAATATTTTTATTTCTCCATCATGCTCATTGAAGACTATACTTCCTACTCCCTTGAATGCTGTGGGATGCTGTGTATGTCAAATTGCTCTGATTGGTCAATAAATAAAACACTGATTGGCCAGTGGCCAGGCAGGAAGTATAGGCGGGACAAGGAGGAAAAGAATTCTGGGAAGTGGAAGGCTGAGGCAGAGAAACTGCCAGCCGCCGCCATGACAAGCAGCATGTGAAGATGCCGGTAAGCCACGAGCCATGTGGCAAGGTATAGATTTATAAAAATGGATTAATTTAAGATATAAGAACAGTTATCAAGAAGCCTGCCATGGCCATATGGTTTGTAAGCAATATAAGTCTCTGTGTTTACTTGGTTGGGTCTGAGCGGCTGTGGGACTGGCTGGTGAGAGAGATTTGTCTTGACTGTGGGCCAGGCAGGAAAACTCTAGCTACACTTGAAGATATGCATCATAGACTGGGCAAAATAAATAAATAAATAAATAAATAAATAAATAAATAAATAAATAAA
>CABHPQ010166301.1:49775-61452 GCA_902168405.1 Peromyscus aztecus
AAATAAATAAATAAATAAATAAATAAATAAATAAATAAATAAATAAATATCCTCAATCACGGGGCACACATTGCCTGACCTTCCTTAACATTGTATAATCCATAAGTAACCTTTGTTACTGCAGCATGACCTAGCTCAACCTAACTAATATACCATCACCATCTGATTAACAGTAAGCCACACTTGTGCAATGAAAAATTCAGAAGAAAAGAAAGGTGTCCTTGTCCATTTGGGGTGCTAGAATACAATACTTCACACTGAGTAATTTATGGACAACAGAACCCTATTGCTCAAGACTCTAGAGACAGAGAGGAGCAAAATCAAGGTGCCAGCAAAATGAGTGTTTGGAGAGGACCCTCTGCCTCATGGATGACACATTCAAGATGTATCCTCCCAGGACAGAAGTGATGAATGAGCTTCCTGGAATTACTTTATAAGGTCACCAATGACCTTAGTCATATCTCCAAAGGTGCCAATGCTTCATACCATTAAGTTTTTTGTTTGTTTGTTTTTTGGTTTTTTGGGACAGGGTTTCTCATGTAGTTTTGGTGCCTGTCCTGAATCTCGCTCTGCAGACCAGGCTGGCCTCAAAAATCACAGAGATCCGCCTGGCTCTGCCTCCCTAGTGCTGGGATTAAAGGCGTGCGCCACTACCGCCTGGCATACCATTAAGTTTTAAAATATGACTTTGGGACAAGGGACACAAACATGAGACCACAGCAGAAGAAAATTGTCACTTGTTGAGTAGTTCTTTTGTCCTCTTTTCACTTCTCAGGGATGTCTCTCTCCTTCCTCATCAGTCGTGGCTCGATGTCAGTTCACAAAGGGCTGGTCCACTCTCCTCCCTGTGTTAATGGTGTGAGGAGTGGCATCTGCTGTTGCCTATAAGAAAAGTCTTCTTCCAGTTCAGCATCCGTTGTGAGAAGGTGGTCTCAGAAGGGTTCTTAGGAACAGTTGCTAAAGGATGGGAGCTTTAACAGGACGGTCCTTGAAACCAAGCAATCATCATCTTTGGGAATTCAGCTCTGCCTCTTTTCACAAGGTCACCCCAGAAGGACTTGTTGACTGCTTTCACGCTCTCACAAAGAGGCGGGAAGGGTCATGGGACCCTCACCTAAGCATCCAGCTGCTCCCTACTGCCTGCTGTATGTAACTCTTCCCTAATTGCATGTAGCTTTGGAGAGGAGTTAGAATATAGATGACATGGAAGACTGGGGTGGGGATACTCCATCTATGCAGTTATAGGAAAGCTGTCATCCTTGATGGGTAAACAGTTTCTGATGTGGCCTTTTGGGAAGAGCACCCACTCCCCATGAGTAATCTCTCACCAGTGCTCTGTAAGCGAGCCTAATATACTTCTTGGTTCCTCAGAGTGAACTGCATGAAATCAGACCTTGGTTTGTCTTTGGGATCCTAGGAGGAGGGGTAGATGTTGCTTATGTCTTTCCCTGGGTAGGAATTTTAGCAATGGGGCCGCAGGGAACAATGGCATTTTCCTTAATTAGTGTTCTTAGAAGAGAGAAAACAGATGTGAACACAACAGGGAGTCATTGTCACACCTGGAACATGCGGGTGAGACAAAGCTGGGCAAGAGAAGAGAGAAAGGAGCCATCAGGAAGATCCTGGCAAGAGCATCAGTAAGGAAGGACAAGAGAGGCACCTGGCTTCACTTGTGAGTGGAGCCACAGGGCTGGAGTTCAAATGAGGAAAAGCCTACTGCCCTCAGGATGTCCGTCCCTTCATTTACTCACTCAACACACCTTCTTGTGCCACACATGATTATTCTAGATTCTTAAATGAAGAACAGCCAACAAAACTGGAAATAATCTTGGTTGTGTTGGGCTCACATCCTGGAGGAGAGAGTTAGGTCAGTTCAACCAATAAACAAGAGACCTTTGGTTTTAACCATCAATTTGACACGATCCAGAATCATCCAGGAAGAAAATTTCAATGAGAGACTGACTGCCTCAATCGGGTTAGCCTGGAGGCACACCCTGTCCTAATGGTCTTGGTTGATGTGGGAATCATCATTTATGGCATGATTCCCAGGTTTGGATCCTGGGTTGAGGAAGAGTGGAGGAAGTGACCTGAGCAACAAGCATGCATGCATTCATTTCTCTCAGCTGTGGTCTGCCGATGTGACATGACTAGCTCTTTGAAGTTCCTGCTGCCTGACTTCCAGGCTATGGTGGACTGCAACCTGGAAGTGTGGGCCATGGTGAACTCTTTCTCCTCTAAGTTGCTTTTTGTCAGGGTATTTTTCTCACAGCAGCACTAATGAAGGCAGGACACTACTGTTACAGAGGAAATAAAGCACGTGAGGAATGGGGAATTCAAGGACTGGAACATTAAATAGAGCTGCCTAGAAAGTCCTCTCAGGAGTGAGGGGCTCGGGGGCCCAGCAGAGGGGAAAACACATGCTTTAAGAAAGCAGTGGACTGGGCTGATTCACATGGTGAGCTCCAGAGGGGAGCTTTTTGCTCAACAGCCACAGCTATTGTGTCCAATGTCCATGCATGGCTGGGAAATGATTTTCTTTTGTGTTAGGGGTTTGTATATTTCCATGTTAGATCTACTAAGAACGGAGTCTCTCTGATTTGCATACTGATAGCCCCTTGAGTGCTAAAAGACTCTTTGGAGGCAAAGCCACTGCTTGGTCCCAGCCAGCACCTTCCTGAGGCCTCACTTGGATGTGCAGAGAGCTGTAGCCCCCTCGCAGGGCTATAGGCCTCTTGGGTCTTTTTCTTCTGCTTGCATCTGTTTTCCTGGCTGTGATGGTGGAGGGAGAGAAGTAGAGGTGAGGACTCTGCCTTCAGAAGCATGTGCAATGAGAATGGCCTCAGCTGGAGGACGGAAGGGCTGGGCAGGCGGATCTTCCATTAGTAGCTCCAGATCCATTTTCCAGGTTGACATTCTCAGTTCATAAAGGTTTCAAAACTATGACTGCTCATTTCACTTGTTGTTTACCTGTAACCTCTGCAGGCACCCTCCAGGTATATGGTGTCAGCTGCTAGCAGCTGGGCCCACATAGGAAAATGTAGCTCCTCCACAGTCAAGATGGGTACTTGGGGAGAAGAGACATTAAACCGAACAGTCAGTGCAAATCATTCAGGCCTTGCCTTTCAGTGACATTGTCTATGACTGCTCAGTCAGACCTTGCATGTGTTAGGGTATATGCTGTGTAGAGGGGAAATAAGGGATGGAAATTTCTAGAAAGAACCAGAGCTTCCAGCCCTAGCCAGGGCCTGAGGAAGCAGGCCCAAACACTCATTGTCAATGCAGCAAGTCCAGAGAAATGTGAGTACTTTCAGTCTTCCTTGCCCAGTCCCAAATCCACAGAATGTAATGGTACTCAGCCTTCACTACCCTACTAGACGCTACTGAGAATGGCCACAGCACAATACAGATGGCAGGATCTGGGGACTTCTGCTGTTCCATCCTACATCATCTCCAACTGATCAGCTCATTGGCCACCTCTGTCCCTGTACACATCAGTCCGGGCCCATCTCCTTTCCTGTAAATTCATGTACACTTGCTTTGACACTGGCCTTTTCTGGGGCCGTGAAGAGAGGCTGAGCCAGGATGATTCAGCTCCTCTTTTAGCTACATGGGGATCAGGAGATCAGAAGGCTGCTATGACAACAATTCAGGCTGAAACACCTGCACATACACAAAAGGGCAGAGGGGAGGTGGAGGCAGGAAGGGCATCTCCATCTGCCCGCCACCCGAAGTCCTTCTGCACAGGTTCCAACAGCGTGTGCACACAGACTAACATGCATAACACTAAATATTTCAACACATAAATGATTTTGGAGGAGTGGAGAGCAGGCTAGAATAATGATTTATAGAATTTCAGAAACTGTGATTTCTGAAGTGTAGTTCACAGCAGGGCTATCACACAAACAAAGACAGAGGTCCACCATTGATCCTTTCAGGAAGAAGAAGAAGAAACGGGGGCTAAGAACCCTTTATGCTTTTTTTCTGGAGCACTTGGAAGACTTATTCAGGTACACACACACACACACACACACACACACACACACACACACACCCCACAGCCTCTTGTAACACCTGATGCTGACCCCGCACTCTCTACACTCGATCAAAGAGTGACCAGAGGAGGCCTCTCAAGGCATTTCCAGAACTGGCTTCAGCCCCAGTACCTTTTATGAGATATCTTCCCTGGCTGGCTACTTTCAGAATCTAGCAATCTACACCCCTGGGTGGAGAGGCTCCCTGTTTGGGGTCTCCCTCCCTCTGCAGGGGCTCTGAAACAGAAACCCAGCTGCATTGATCCTGAAAAGCCAGTGTTCTCAAGTGTCAAACAGGATACAACTGATGGGCAAGATGTCTGTGTGCAGCCAGTGAAGATTCTTGTAGATGGACTGGTCATGTTCACGGTCAACATGCCTGTCAAAGGTGAGGCAGAGCTGCAGAGCAATTTTAAAGACTTCAAGGAACAAATCCCTAGCCTTCCTACAGATATGCAGTGGGAGATTAACCACCATACTCTCATTGATTACCCTAGGTATTTCCAGTACTGAAAGCAGGAATAAGGCAACCTCAGGGTAGCCCAGGTAGCCTGAGTGGTGAAGGACATGCCAGACAGTATTGCAAGTAGCCATGGGTCTGGGGTGACCTTGGTGTGAAGTACCCCCACCCCTACTGTCTTTCCACTTACAGCTTTAGTACCTCCAGAGGTTCACCCTTTGTGTTGGTGATAAACTTCCGCTGAAAGGGTGAGAGGACAATTGAGTGGGGACAGCCATTGGCAGTTCCTCCCTCCCCCTTGGGACTAGGCAGTGCCTTGGTATTATAGAAAGGCGTCTTGCAGTGAGAACCAGGAGCAAGGACGGAATGACAGCTGCCCAGAACAGTCAGTGAGAGCTTTCGTGTTTAGGGAACAATTAATTATCCAAAGCTCCCGATTTGAAAAGGGGATGTTTAATCTCCTGTTTCCCCCAGGGTCTTAGCCCTTTGACCCCGCTTCTTGACCTTTGCCCTTCCACCTTGCCTTATTCCCTGGAGGCCTGGGATCTGCACAGCAGTTTTATTTAGTAAACATGGCTCAAGTTTGGAGAGGTTAAAGACTAGATTCTACAGTGGCACCTTCGGACAGAGCCACACTTTCCCCAGGGCAATATGGTAGACTGAGAAGGGGCTGGGCATAGGAGGTCAGGCCTCATCAGATTCTATCCCAATGGCCTAAAGAAAGGCTCTTGGTGCATGATGGGAAGAATGATGGTTGCCTTAAGTCAGGTGCTGCTGTCTTTGTTCTTGTGCTAGGCACTCTATGTAGAGAGCTGGCCAGTGACATACCTTGCAGTGAGCACAGCTGCAGCAGATGCAATAAAAGCATCCCCAGAGATTGCAGGGCCAATGTGAGAACCCAGGTCTTGCGCTACTGGGGCCACGGATGTCTCTAAGCTCTTAGATATCAAGGGGGGAGAAAGAGAGAGGCAAAAGGAAAGCTGTATTTAAAATCTCAATCTGGCTTCTAATTAGCCTTTTGGCTTCTGGCAAAGTCCTTAACTCCTCTGCCTCAGCTTCCTTATCTGCAAAAGAAAAAGCAAGCACTAGAGAGTTGGCTCAGCAGTTCAAATCTGTTGCTCTTGCAAAGGACCAACGTTCATTTCCCAGAACCCACATGGCGACTGGCGTACATTCTTAACTCCAGTTCCACAGGATCTAGCACCTTCTGCTGACTTCTGTGGGGACCAGGAATGAATGTGGTGCACATACACATATAAAATAAACAAATCTAGAAGACAGGAAAAACAGGGCTGGACCCCTCATAGGGGATTACGTGGAAATTAAAGTCCACGGGAGGGAAGTATTGGGCCGCTGGGAGAGCTTTATAAGGGCTTCCTAACTTAATTATTGCTTTCCTAGCTAGAGTTCTTCTCCCTCTGCCCAGCCCTTTTGCAAACCCCACATAGTTTACCTCCCTAGAGTGCTACTCTAGGACATGCAGCAGGTATAGGCATCTTTGGTTGTAGAAAGTTGGGGAAAGGTTGCTATTGGTATCTTCTGGGTAAAGTCCAGCAGTGCTGGACCTGAGCAGGTCAGGGCATAGCACAGCTCCCCACCACCCTTTATGACAAAGACAGATACAGCCCTTACTGCCAATACCAGAGCCTGCCTGCTGCCTGCCTGTCTCCTGGCCTGTGAGCATGGAGCTGCTGCCCAACCTCCAATGATGAGGCTCAGGGGGTGGGGGGGTCACTCTGAGGCTGTTTTCATTCTTCTACATTTCCCTCAAGAATTCCCAGGAACGAAAGCAACCCTTTGACACAAATTATGTATCCTGAGACACCAGCTAACAATATGCATTCATGTAAATCAATGAACAAAAACCAATTGCCAGGCGCCAATTGCTAAACAAAGCCTCGGAACTAATGTTTGTAATTTGAGGTGTTCACGAAAGTGATAAGAATCTCCTGCCTGCTGGGTTCCTCTCTGTCTTGCGGTGACACATCCAGTCTTTCAGCTGTCACTCAGCCCTGGCAGATGTGAGGAGAGGGATTCTGTACCGCTGGTCATTCAGGTTCCCCTCTGGGGTTAACCCGTGCTGAGCATCCACCCTCTGACAGAGAAGTGTCCTTTCTGCTTAGGCCCTGGTTACCTTGGTTACGGTGAGAGAGTAACCATTAACGAGGCAGGGGCAAGGGTAGAGAAAAGAAGGCTGGGGGACAGGTTGCCCTTGAAATTCCTAGAGCCTCCATAATTCTTCCATGAAAATGGAGATTCAGCGAAACTTACTTCTTGGAGGCCCTTTTTGGCTCCTGTAGTGATTTCTTGGTCTTTGCTGAATTCAAAATTATTCCTGTAGAGGTTGACATTGGCAATAAACAGCACACCAGCATCAAATCAAATCTTGATGTTATGTAAATACAAAATTATACACAGGTGAAGTGCTGGACAGAGGAGCAGATAATACACCATGCTGCCCATGTCTTTCTGAGTGATCACCATGATTCCTGAAAGATGACCAACCCCAACCGTGTAGATTCCATCACCAGAGGAAAAAGGAATTCTCTCTTCACCCTGAAGTTGTGTGCAAGGTTTATGACAGCCAATTGGACCCTTAATTCATTTTTTTTTAACCTCTGAAGCCGTACACATAATTATCTTGAACACCATTTGTCTTTTGGTGACAGCGACGATCTCATGGCTGGCAATTTAGTCTCTGTATTAGTGTGGAATACCTCAGACTCAGTTACAATGCCTTCCCTCAGATGCCGTGAGGTTTGACCAGACAGTGCCAACCACCGAAGAAACAGGACTCATTTGCAGAAGCAAACCAATGCCGTCTCCAGCCTCAGCTTTGTAAGGGTCTCTGGCATATACTCTGTCCATACTCACACTGTAATGGCCAGTGCTCTTGCCACTGAATAAATGCTAAACAGATCTTACAAACAGAACAGCCATAACTTGGTTGGCTAAACTTTTTTTACGCTTTGACCCCTGTGAATTCCAATCCTGGGGGTAGGTATAGCCTTTGATTACATCACCTCTCTGGACAGAAATGTCCTCAACAAGCCAAATGTGGGTAACAAAAGTACTCACTTCCTGAAGACATTCAGAGTTAAAAAGATGATGAGCCTTCAGCAAATCACTTCATAGTTCTTTGCTGTTTGTTAGATTACAGGCAGTTGTGCAACCAAAGTACAAGTGCCCCCTTGGATGTAGGGATTGAAGAAATTTCCAGGTCCTTTTTGCTTAACTTCAGCACAATGAGCCACTGTCCAGCCCACCTGACAGAAAAGAGAACTGGAAGATAGATTTGAATTCCACTGGGTCCATTGGTAACCTAAGAATACAGCCCATGCTACCTGTAAGGAAAAGGCAGAACAGTCCTGCTGATCACTAGCCCTGAGCTAGGATTAAGGACATTTTAGTGGATACTAACATCAGGCCCCTTATTCAGGGGGTTTCCAAACTCCTCTCTAAACTGAGGTCCTGCTATTTCAGGACCCATGAACCAAATTTATTGGTGACTTCCCTGGACATTTCTGTCAGCTAAGGCAGGGAAATATCTGTTTCAAAGAATCTGCTGTAGTGTGCAATCCAGTGTTTTTCCAAGCTCAATAGATATCTGCTGATTGATCCACTGGTCAGATCCTAGGTCTCATGACTCACAGCACCTTGCTCTTTTAATTTCAAAAATGGTCAATCAATCAACTGATATATTTTCTACAGCACCACAACCCTCCTGCACAGTTTAGGACGTTTTTATAAACAAAATAGCATCCCTATCTCAGTCCGACAAGTATATTAAAATCTCACACATGAATACAAGGCACATATGCACACACTTGGATGCACACACACTTGGATGCATACACATGCATACCCGTGCAATACACCCATGTGCGTGAACATGTACACCCACACGTGCATGCTCACACACTTTAGAGGACATGGTGGCTCAGCCATAGAACAGGTCCCTCATTTCTAGAAGATACCTCATAAGACATGTTCTTTCATGGGCTCACTGGGGGATTTTCCTGGAGACGTTTTTGCCTAAGGTCAAATATTTGCAGAAAAATCACCGGACTAGAACCGTGAAGTGACACCACAAACCGCATCTGCCCATGCTTTTCAACCATAAGCCCAGATACTTCTGCAGAAGCAACCATACCCAAGTGTACCATGAAAGACAGCCCGGCTGTTGGGGAGGTGGAGAGCAGAAAGCATCCTACCTGAGTAATGGGGGTGGGGTGATCAGGCTCCTAGGACTCCATCTCTGCATGCCACCCCACCCCCTCCAAGAGCTCAGAGCCTGACCCTAAACTTTGCCCCGCTTCAGAGGGCAGTGCAGCAGGTCAATGCTCCTCATCACGGTCCCTATTCCTGCCTACAGAGGAGCTGTGTTCGATTTAGAGCCACTGAGATTCATTTCTTCATCCATATTTCTTACCAAAGAAGCTGCCTGGGAGTTGGAGCTGCTGGTTTTGTCCCTTGCCTTCCTCGGCCCCGCCTTCCCTCCATGGGTCTCTCCCACCCCACAACCCCAAGCCAGAGCAGCGATCCACTGCTCCTTTTTGAAGTTCACGGCTCTTCGAAGATTTCATTTGGTTATATCGCCATCAGTCCCAATATTTTACATTTGCCTCTGACAAACTAGGAGCCCTGGAATCATCGTTCAGGAAACAAAGCTTCACCGGGAGCTCTTACGGTTTCTTTCTTTCTTTTTTTTCCTTTCGGTTTTAGCAGGCTAGTAAAATCAATAATGCCGTGTTCCCATCTGTAGACCACCTGACATCTCATAAATGGGCAGTGGTGCCTGCGCTGGCTGGGGAGGCTCCTGTGAGAGACAGGGCCAATCTGGCCGAGAGCTAAGCCCCGCATTCTTTTTCTGCTAATTTAAAAACCTCTCTCGCCCCTGGGACAGTCCTGAGGGCTCCTTTTGGGGAAAGTTGGGTCTTCCTGGACAGAGTTTAGCACGGCCAAATTGAGGCAGGAAAATGGCAGGGGTGGGCAAGAGAAATGCTCTCTGAGTTCAGAAATGATCAAACCCTTCGTCCCTCAAAGGATTCATTAAATAGTACAAGGCCGGAATGGAGATTTGGAGGGCATTATTCCAGGGCAATTAGGCATGAGCGCCAAGATTTAAGGAGCTGTCACTGGGTCCAGGCTCGTGCCAGAGGATTTGGGTCTCAAATCTCAAATGTCTGAGGCTCACTGTTGAAGCAAAGGCAAAACCATCCTGGGGAGCCAACATGCTCCTACCTCATGGGACTCTCTAGCTGCCCAGAGGCGTCAAAACATGCCACGCTGGAACAGCTCTGAACACAAAGTGGCCTTGCAGAAGCACAGGCACAGGAAGCAAGTGTGACTTTCACACAATGGGACCAAAGTTCGGAGCTGCGGGGTCCGCAAGACACAAGAAAGGCACTCTGAGAACGGGGGAGGGGGCGGGGCTCTGACACTGCCACTCCCTTCACCCCACCCAGAGGCCTTTTCAAAGCCACAGACGGAACCATATTGTCATTCCCAAGCCAAGTTTAACCTCTAAAGAAATCTTTTCAAGATGTTCAAAGCAGGCGAGTGAAGTTTGGCTCTGAGCGCTACCATCTGCTGCTGCACGCAGACCAGTAATCCCGGCTGGGACAGAGGCCCTGCAGCAAGTCGCCTGCTGTGCCCACTGGAGAATGCACACAGGCAGCGAGAGACAAAGGGCCGTGCTCCTGGGCAGTGACACTGGGAGTGCTGGGGCGGGTGAGGGGGGTGGGGTGGGGTGGGGAGGGGTGGCGGGGAGGGCTGGACAGAGCCCAGAGACAGAGCCCAGAGCCGCTGGCTGCCGCTAATGCAATCAGCGGTGCGGACACTGGGCATGCACAAGCCAGGGCTCAGTAGAGGTCCTCACAACCTGTGACCTCATCCCGTGGTCACCAGGAGCAGGAACGCCGGCTCAGTCTGCCAGAGAGGCCTGGAATTCCTCGGTCTTGAGAATGTCAGGTACTGATACCAGGAACACATCTGAACATGAACCTGCCTCCTTTGCCTCTTCCCTTTTACTTCTGTGTTTTTGTTTCCTTGCTCTGAAAAATGCCACCACGAGTTAGCAAGCAACTTATTTAATGCCCTCTGTTGGTCACACGTCATCAGGTCAGCTGAATCCCTCACCTGTCCAGTGTTGTGACAATTCAAGACAGACCAGGAACCCAACCATGGTGCATGATGTGGACTCAGGATACTGAAAAGGAGAAGGTCTGAGGACCCACACAGGTGAGAAGAGGGGGAGGGTTCAGGTCTACTGCCTTCCCCTGTAGGAGGACTGTTGATTTCTCCCTGGGCTGGCCAGAGCCTTCCCTGTTCCATGGCTACATTTTCACTTACAGAGGCATCTTGACCATTGTCTCTCCCAGGGCATCATCTGACTGGCTTTCTGACTTCACTGCCATGCTGACGCCTCCCTCCCTCTTGCTGCCCTGAGTCTGCCCTCCTGAGGGGAACACCACTGCTTTATCCCCACCTCTTATTATAGCCTAGGCTCACACTTGGGCCTTTTCCCCCCTACAGATTGAACAGTATACTTCTTTGCCCTTACCGAGAGTCCTTGTGGGTGCCCAAAACAGCTTGTCCACACAGCTGCCATGACAGGCTTAGAGGCCCAGACACACAGCTTCTGTGACAGGCTCACTGGCAGGCAACACCCAGACCCAGGAAAAGCCATAAGCTGACCCCACCCAGGGAGGGCCTGCATCTAAGGGGAAGTACCTGACATTCTAAACATTCCAACCATTTAGATAAGGTTAGATAAGATGGTCAGATGTCCCTGAGTCTAGCACTCACCTATTTCTGTTTTACAGATACTCCTAGACAAATGTCAGACAATCAGGGTCCTGAACCCTGGAAATCCCCTCACCCCAACCTCTGCTATGATAAAAACCCTACCCCTCCTGAGCTCAGGGCTCTCTGCTCTCACAGCTGCATCGGACAGACAGAGAGACCAAGCTCAGAGCTTGAAAATAAAGGCTCTTTGCTTTTACATATGGGATTCAGTCTCTGTGGTGGTCTTTTGGGGGTCCTCATGATCTGGGCATAACATTCTTACAATTTCGGATTAACACACACACACACACACACACACACACACACACACAGCTATTTAAGTCACCAAGACGACACTTCTTTATCCATCTGCATCTATATGGTGAATTCATTTGAG
>CABHPQ010166302.1:0-40058 GCA_902168405.1 Peromyscus aztecus
GGATTCTGTAGTTTTGATAGGGCGCCTCAGCTGGGAGAGGCTGGGAGGAGGAGGACACGATGATGCCAACCTCACATAGTAAACATCTCCATGAAGACAGAATTTGATGACTTCTCCCACTTTATAAACTAGACACATCATACCCTATCTTCTGGATTCTTTGAATTCTCTCAAGTAAAGCAGATCTGACTTCAGGAATGGTCTGTGGACAAAACAGCTTACTGTTGAGGTATCTTCTATGTACTTCCCTCTACAGCAACATTTTATGTATAAAAAATAATTTTATATGTGACAATTGTGTACTCTACTTACACTGTCATGTAAAGGAAGAATCAAATCTAACTTCAACTGAACAGAAATCTTGCCAGCCTACATCATTACAGGTTGAAATTATTTTCAAAGAGTTAAAAAGAAATAATAGATTTAATCATGATTAAGTTTTGAATTTTGTGGCTGACAGTCTTATAAAAGTGATCTCATAACTAAATGAGAAAGCATTCTGAGTTCTTGTTAAAAATGAAAACAATGTAAGTCTCAGCAAATCACCCATCAATGTTGCTTCTCTACTGGTTCATTCGTGTTTAAATGCAGCTGGTCTCCATCACATTCATCACAGGCAATCTCCCTTCGAGCTCCAAGAGAGCAAGCAGGGCCCAGGGCACGTGCCTTTTCAGAAAAAGGGTAGTATATAACAGTGGTTAGATTTTTTTCAAGCCATTGTCTTATTATTTTCTTCAGTTGTAATAACTAAAAAAATTTATCTTATTAATTAGTCGTCATGTAGTGTCTAAAGTGGAAAATAGATGATCCACATTATAAAGAAACGCATTTGGGGGTCATTTCACAGACAGCACAAGCTTGTGTTTTGAAGACTATCCTCACTATGTAACCCACATGCTTTAAGACACCAAAGGCAAGGAGGGGAACTGCCTGGTGTTTAACCCTTTCACCCTACTTGTGCATTCTATTAAATGCAAACAAACAAGGCACATCTTTCAGGAATCTAATTTAAAAAGAGCAGAGTTCTACAAGGCGCAAACTGAAACTAGCAAGTTGCAAAGTGCAGCCAACTTCTTGTCATTACCAACGGAAGAATGTGGTAGTATTGTGTGGCAGTTTTCTCTGGGACAGAAATAGTCTGTCCTCTACGAAAGCTCATTAAGACAGGAAATAAACAACTCAGAGTAGGTTCTGGAAGTGTTTGAAACTGACCAGATTCTCTCGGCTCTTCTCACCCCCAAGAATAAAAAAACAGAAAAGACTGAGACAGTCACTCACAGAAAAGTCAAGTTTCATAAAAGACTTTTTTAAAAATTGAAAATAGATTCTTTCAAACAATACATCCCGAAGTTTCCCCTCCCTCCACTCTTCTCAGTACTCCACCACCTCCTTCTCCCTTCAGAAAAGAGCAGCCCTCCAAGAGACAACAGCCAAACAGGACAAAACAAGATACAATAAGACAAGGCAAAAGCCCTCATCTCGAGGCTGGACAAGAAGACTTGTAGATAAGCCCAGCTGCCGGAGAGAAGCAGAGACCACCAAACACCTTGAAAGTAGCAGAGACCAGCCTAACTGCCTAGATGAAGCAAAGAACTGCCTAAAAGAAGCAGAGCTTTGGGCTGCCTGAAGAGGCTCAGACCAACTGAGCCACCTGCAAAGGACACTACAACCTGTTGAGCTGCCTGTGGGATGTGACTTGTGCTCATGATTTCCAGCTTTCGAATGCTGTCACTCACACTGGGGTGGGCTTTGGTGATGCAGTTGTCTTGAGTCATTTCTTTCTTTCTTTTTGTTTTGTTTTGTTTTGTTTTTCGAGACAGGGTTTCTTTGTGTAGCTTTGTGCGTTTCCTGGAACTTACTCTGTAGTCCAGGCTAGCCTCGAACTCAGAGAGATTCGCCTGCCTCTGCCTCCTGAGTGCTGGGATTAAAGGCGTGCACTGCCGCCACCAACACCCGGCTTGAGTCATTTCTGATCCCTTTAAGTAATGTCCTATCCATAACTTGTAACTAACCCTAATGTAGCTCACTGGTTCAGCAAGTAGGACTTTGGCAGTAACTGTACTTTGGTCTGTCATCGGTCCCCTATCGGGGTGAAGTTTTGTTTCTATTTCTCTAGGAAAAGTGTCACACAGCAGGCAGTTAGGTGTCCATATCTTTGGAGCTCCTAGGCTTATCATATTGTTAGCCAAATGCAAATGGGTGTAGGCAAGAGATGCTTTCATTCTGAAGCCAGATATTGCCTTGCAACTCATGGTCAAAACGTGCTTCTGCTGTGTTCACATTCTAAAGTGAGCTATGCATCATAGAAGCTTAAGGTACCTCATTCTCAGAAGCCTGCACCAGATTGAAATGAGTTTTTATTGTTCAGGAAATTGGGGTTAAGATTATCATTTACTAGATAAAAACTAAACAGTAAATTCATAAAAGAAGCAATGCATCTAAAACCATAAACCAACTGGATGTGTATGTTGACAGGTGGAATTTGGTTGGCTGTTGAGTGTCCCCATTGCTTCCCTTATTTAGAGATATATGTGGCTTCTTTTCCGTTGTGATTTCCTTTCCACTGAGAAGACTGATTTAAAAGCATTGCTTGCCACATACCAGCTTTTAAAACGCTAACAAAAAGATCATACTAATCATGTAAATCTCCTGAAGGAGTTCTGAAATTAGTTATAACATCCAGGCCCACTTTAACTGGGTAATATTTACAACTGCATTCTTCTTTCTCCTCCAGTGATTAAAAAATAAAATAAAATCTTTCTAGTAAAATGAAGATGTAAATTATGCTGTCATTCCCGACCTCAGAGACATAAGCCACACAAACAAATCAAACCAGAGATATTAGTATTTGGCATTGACTTCAGCTCTGAATGAAGATATTTCCTTTTCAAGATTTTAAATGGAACAGTTTTGTTTGTTTGTTTTTAGTATCTGGAGCCAGAATTGACCAGAAAAAGTAAAGGCGCTTTTTTTCTTTTGGAAGCATTTAGAAATTTACATAAGAGTGTGAATGCACATTCCACTGCCTAATATTATGGTAAGCTGCTAAGTGCTTCTTGTCTCTCTCTATTCAAGAGAAAGGAAATCTAAAATGCTAAAGCAGTGACTGACAGCCCAGGCTAATGTTAATCCCAAAGCACTGGCAACTGTCAAGGCCCTTACACAGAAACAGTTTCTATCGACTCTAAAACTGACACAGGTACTCATTTAGGTTCAATGTTCACTGAGCATAAGCAGAAAGGCTTCTACCCAATTCATCTTGTGCAGCATTCTGTCCAATGGGAGAGAATGCTCCCTGGCCATCGGGACAGATTTTTACCGGGCCAAAAGTAGGCACCAGTCTGTAGAAGTGCTCTATGTGTAAGCTTCATGGTAAGTCAGCTTCTGTTCCTAGCAGGAACTCTCACTGAATCTTCAGGTATTCGCTGATTAGAAACATGTACCTGTTTTGTTTGCAAAGGGACAATTACAATAATTTTAGGAGAGAATTATAATGAATTGAAGTAAACCAATTTAAGCCAATCAAAGGGACAATTTACATATTATTCAGAGTTCAATAATAGCAATCTGCTTTTAGTGATTAAATACAATATGCATTAATACTTATTTCTTCCATACTTAGCATTTTAAAATACTCATCAAGAATTCAAAGCAATATGCATAAATTACAGAGTAGTTAAGGATGTATTGGGTATCTCCTGGGTGAGGGACTCTTTTCAAGGATGTTTAGCAGTCTTTGAATTTGTTTATCAATAAAGATGTAGGACAGGTAAAGATGTATAGAAGTAACTTGATTTAATCAAGCCAATAGGATGTTTTCTACATACTATGAGGCTAGAAGCATGGGTATGAATGGCTTTCAGAGGTCCTGGGAGAATCCAGACGTTTGTGAATTCAAGAAGTGAGACAACTACCAGATGAGATTGGGCATGTTATGGTTGTACGTAAGAAGGGAGACAATTGCCTATACTCTGAAAGAATACTATCTTCATCTTCAAATTTTCAGGTCAGGCAAAGGTGTCTTTGGGGCTGTAGTCTGAATGATTCCTCACTAGGCTTGCATGGAGACACAGTTGGATCCACAGTAGATTCCTGCTCCCTTCAATCATAAAGAGAAAGACCCTGATAGAAAGAGAAGAGGCTTAGTGTAGTGTTGTTTTAAAAAAAAAATCTTCTGAGTTAGGCATCATAGTTATTAAAATGCAGTGTAAATTTCCTTAAGCTATAGTCCTTGTCAGAGTCAATTGGAAGGCTAATTAAAATATAGTCACTGGCCCAGTACCTGAGTTACAGTAGACTTAAGGACCAGCACCCGCCCCCCCCAACTGCATTCTAACATAATCCTAGCCGATTATGATGTTGCAGAAGCCCTACTGGAGGCTACAATCCTTACTGTAGCTCATGATGTGGCTCCTTTTCATGTGTAAATAGAGATGTTTATTTCTATTTACACATGAAAGGTGTCAAGAGGTGTAAGGCACCCTTTACCATTAAGTACTTCATAATTCCCTGACTCTAACTCACTGGCCAGATGTGGACCCAAGAGCACCATTCTCCTGCTCTGCTGCAGATCTTTCCAGTGCACTGTGAAGTGCAGAAGGTCACTTACACTTCCCTTGACTATCCCACAAGAATGATCCTTAAAGCACATTAATATTTTAGCTTTTGCATTGATCGAAAGACTCAACCTAAATATACAAGATCACATAGCCGAGTTGTGGCTGAAATAACGATTTCTGACATAGCTGAGGATTTCCAGTTGGAAGGGCTGTCAGAAAAGGTTAGAAGAATATGCTTCATTTAAAAATGTACAAAAGTGAAAAAAAATTGGAGGCCATCCAAAAAGCAAATAGACTTTTTGAAAAAATTAATTCTCTGTGTTCAAATATGATAGTCACAAGTGATTTTATGCTATTTTTTTACTTGGAAAAAAATTCTAACCCTTGTCACCAATGTCTCTTTCCATTTCTCCTAAAGAGAACTACAATACCCTCATAAGAAACACCCCTCCTCTTTCTCTCAAATCCATTTTATATCAGACATCAGCATCACTTTATGGCTCCATGACACTTGGACATTCTGATTCTGCCTTCACCAAAAGCCTCTCAATAGATTCTCAAAACGTAAGGCAGTATTCAGAACAAGCGTTAGTATTTTAATTTCATGACATAGGAGCTTGAGATTAAGTGTAGCATATTTTTGTCTATGAATTCAGAATTCTTTCAACAGACTATTTTCTAAAAATGAAAGTAAATATGATGTTTTTAGTAATTTTACCAACAGCAGCTAATAATATTAAACGATTTCTATGATCTGGTTTGTAAACTCTATACTCACAATAGCTATAATTATTTAAATGACTGTTATCACCATTTTGTAGTTGAAGAAATCAAATGCAGTGACTCTAAAATAAACTTTTAAATCATACATGATATGGTATAATGGAGCCAAATTCAAACCTGAGCCTTCTAAGCACAGAACTTCTGCTAGGGAAGGATCAGCGACATGTTTTCAACCAAAATGTATTTATACACATATCACTAGTGGACATGCATATACAGTTGTATAAAACTATGGTTTCTAGGCTTCGGTGGTCCCAGTTCTATGAGTAATCTACCAGCTTCAAAAACCACATAGGGAATATAAGGGAGGTATATGAGTAATCTACCAGCTTCAAAACCACATAGGCAATATAAGGGAGGTAGTTTGAATGAGGGTGAAGTACAATTATTTTTAAAATGGAGTTATTTTTTCCTCCCAATCTGTTTTGACACCTCACACATCAATTTTGAAAGAATATCCGAACCAGTCTACTTCCAGAGAAATCAGGGATCATTTTGTCCATAAACTCCTCTAAAATAGACTTAATAGGATAATTTACCAGGCCAAACTCTTGACAGCTTAAGTGTATAATTTGTGCCAACAATGAGAGAATACACACAAGTTTTAGCATCTGTATTGCGATATAATTATATTATGTATCTGTGCTTAGCTTGGGTGGATCAGCACTGGAGTGTTAGTTTTTACATCATCATATTTAAATTATTCAATTATTCATGTATTCTGGAGCTTTAGATGAGTAGTTGCCAATCAAGGAAGTTGGAGTGTCAATAAACTGCGCTCCCTCGTAGCACCAGCTTGCTGTGTGCCGAACAGGGCTGGGAGCACTTTAGATACATTATTTCATTTAGTACTCACACAATCAAATCAAGGCAGCACAAATTTAGAAAACCTAACAGCTAAAGAAATAAAGGCAGAGAAATGATGTCATTTTTCTGAAGTCACGTGACCATAGCTTGGGTAGGATTCTGAAGCTTGAAATCTGGCTCACCCATTTAGGAGCAGAGAGCATGGCAAGCGACCACACATTTCCTGACATGAATTTTCTCTTCCATGCATAATAGCATCTTTCTCATGCATTTGTGATCAAGATCTTCAGCTGCATTTAGTGTTAGTCTTTTAACCCCACCCCCAGCAACATCACCTTGCTACCTGTAATCTCTTACTTTCTTATACAAAACCAATTCCATATCACCCCTGGTCATTGCATTTAGTTTGCCAATGGCTCCTATTTTTACAGCCCACTTAACATCTTGTACTTATCACTTTCCACCCAGCATGTAGAGAGACATGTGTGAAGCCAACCTGCTATAGAATGGTAAGAATTTTCACATTTGCCTGGGAGTTGGCTTCCTTGGGTTTCGAAGTCTAGGGCACAGGGACATTGAAAGGCATTTGTTATTTGAAGTTGCCTTAATGGAAAAGTTTAATTAAATAGAAAAATCAACAGTTATAAAACTAAATTTGTAGTGGAAGCAACACGGAGAAAGGAATAGAATGAATGTTTTTCTGTGCTCTACCTCAGAAAGGACAACGAAGCCACAATCGCTCATTGATCAAATTAAAGAACTAAGGCAGTGGTACAAGACTATGAGCTCAGCTGCTCAGACAGGGGGCTGAGGGCAAGGCAAGACAATTGGAAGCTGTGGTCAGCTTGGGCTACATAATGAAGTCAAGACAAGCACGGGCAATCAGTGAGATCTTGTATCAAAATGAAAAATTGAAGAGTGCTGGGAATGTAGCTCAGTGGTCATGGGCTTACCTAGCATGTGCAAAGCCCTGGGTTCAATACTGAGTAACACACACACACACACACACACACACACACACACACACACACACACACTATATTCTTTATACTATATAACTTTCTATTCAGAAAAGGCTGCAGATAAAACTGGTATCTTGTTCAATTAATCATGATAATATCTATAAGAGGAATTTTAAGATTATATGTCATAGGAAGAAGCAAGAGTGCTCAAGTGTATTTCCCAACTTGAGTGAAGTATTTTGTCTTATGAGGACAAAACACAGTTCAGCTCCCCATTTGAATGGCATGTTCCTTCTCTGCATTAGGAGCTGCTGTCATTTTTCCATGGATGAGTAGATAATCCTCTGGCGACTATGCTGTATATAAGCAAAAAGGCAAGAATTCAGAACAGAAAACCTTAAGCACCTTTCCCCCCATCAAACTTAGGGCCCAGTGTTTGCCAGTCCTGAAAAAGTTTAATGTGAATTACTTTATGACAGCAGGTTACCAGATCTTGCTGAATCTTGCAATATTAAGTCCTTAGCTTGTCCTTTAAAAAGATGTATTGTGCTAAATAAAACCCCACTAAGCTGTGTGCTCTCCCCAAATGCTCTGATGTGCAAAACTGCACCAGCAGTGTGAGTGCTGGCTGGAAATAAGTCCATGCTTACTGAGAAAACTATCCAGGGAGGGCAGAGGATCTTGGCAGGGAAAGGTCCAGGGCCATGTATCAGCTTTGGTGAAGCAGACTGAGTACTGAGAATTGGCTCCTCTCTCCCATGCTGGGCACTAGCCTAAGTATCTTCACGTGTAACAGTAGAGATCAATGTGTACATTCAAAGAAAGACCAGAATGGCCATGGATAACTTCAGCTATTTGAAAGAAAATATTTAAAATTGTGTTTCCTCTTCTGTCACCACAAACATAAATTATTGCTATTATATATGTGCTTTTTCAATTTGGGACATGTGAAGAGTAATAGTAACATACAAAGTAATATGTTTCTGGTACCATTGCTGTGTCTACCAAACCTTTATGCCACTAGTATTGTTTAGGATGAAACATGAAGTCTCAGGTCACATGTTTCCTGATTAAGATGTAAGTTACTCTGAATCCAAAAGCAGTGGAGAAACATTCAGAATAAACCTTAGTGTGTGCTTCAGTTTTGAAACATACTTCTAAACTAATACATAGTTCTAATAAAAACATTACCAAGTGTAATACTCACATTTAAAGGTAACCTCATCACTGGGGAATGTAGCTCAGTGGCATGGTGACTGACCAGCATGTAAGAGGTCCTAGGTTCAATCCCCAGAAGACTCAAAGAAAATAAAAATCAAAGTAACCTTGCTAAATCTGAATTGTTCCTTGGACTTTCCAAATTAGATAACAGCAGCCTGCTGGAGTCCCAGTATTCAAGAGACTCCAGCTATGACAATCAGAAAAAAAATGATTGTCATCAAAGAGCGGTTATACATTTCCAGACAGTGTCCTCAATTGTATTTATTTTGTCATTCCCCAGTCAAGAAAGGAATTCAGGGTCAGGAGTATAGGACGTGCCCCAAATATTGTCTCTGCCTTCTACAACACCCCCCCCCCCAGCCTATATCTCTAAAACAACAGGGACTCTACTATTCTTTCTTAGAAATTTTGGTTAGTAGAACCTCAGCAATATAGACCAGTATAGTAATGTAAGAATATACAACTCATCTTCAGGCACCTAATATAGGACATTCAATTTGACCTAATTTTAAAAATCATAACTTCTTTACAAATAACTGTCCTTTATATCTTTTGAAAAAAATGGGAGCATTGTGTGTAATGCTCATCAGTATTTTTATACTTCATAACAGTTTTTGATACTAAAACAGGTCTTTATCACTTCTTTGATAAATCTGCTAGTGAAATGTTTTAAAAAGTAACCCAGCTGACTAAAATGACATCTTAGTAAGTCAATTAGTAAGTAAGTCAATGACCAATTCTTACTATTGCTGCTTCCATCAGTCACTGGAGAAAAGCTCTGTGATGACATTTAGGGTATTCACCAGTCTAATCTTTGGGGCAAGCCAGTTAAGTTCAGTGATGGGATATCTCCTGTAGCCTTGAGGCAGGGGGGAAAGGCTTAGACTTGCCTCTACTGGATGTGCCTCCCCGTGGGAGGCCTTGCCTTCTTGTGGGTGGGAGTCGGGGGTGGGTTGGGAGATGGAGCCTGGTGGGGGGGAGCGGGAAGAGGGAAGAGGGGGATCTTTGATTGATGTGTAAAATGAATGAAAAAATTTTCTTAATAAAAAAATAAGGCATGTGCCACCACCACGCTGCGAGAAGTGGAACTTATGAAGCCCTGCCTCCTTCTGGAGATTTACATATGGTTAATAGTCACTGGGGGAAGGAGACTTTTTTTTTTTTAAAGCAGTGTAGCCACCAATAAGATGTCCGTGCTCCTGTAAAAACTCTCTCACCCATGTTTATGGAAACCACCCGAAGAAAACTCATCGGGTCACATAAAGAAGACATAAAGGTAGACAGGGACAAGAGGAGAAGATGAAGATCAGCAGGAGTGGAAGGGAGACGTGAAGTTAACAGGACATGAATATGATAAATATGCATTATATGGATATATAAAAATGTCACAATGAAGCCCATTATTAAGTATAATTGAGATATACTAATTAAATGCTTAAAAAGATGCAAATGAATAAACATCCCACAGATCAGATATAAATGTGTGATCATGCAATGGAAGTTACAATAATGGATTAAGATATATAGGTTTTACCAGTATGACAGAAACTCTTGAGGCAGTCACAGAGGGCATGTAACATTGGCTTGTTCAGAACTGCCTTACTTATATTTAAAAAGAAATAGCAGTTACATATCTGAGATTTTATCACAGAGGACAATGCAGTATTCCTCTGTAAAGCCTTTGTGTGTTTTCTCTATTTAGTAAAAGTATCTCCTGCTAAGTTTTATTTGCTCCATAAACTATCTTTTTTTTTTTTAAATTTTTATGACACAAAAGAAGGTATTTCATGAGGCAAACTACAAAGATAGTCTTGTTTGGTTGCTTGGGTACTTGCATTTCCTATCTGTGACAATCATTAGGCGAAAAGAGTATGCAATCTGGAATGGAGCCTCTGTCTCTAATGCACTAATCATGCCTTTTGACTTATGCATGCAATAAGGAGACAATTGTCTCTAATGCAATCTGCCGTATGCATTATTTACATCCTCTGGTGCATTAGTAAGGAATATGAGAAGCCAGGGAAAAATCAATGGAGCCAGCTCACTTCTCTGTCCTAGTTGGTAATGCTGCTGCATGTTTGAGCATACAGAGGGCACATCCCTTGTGTGTATGTGGTGTTTTATAGTTCTCATTGTATGTGTTCCTTCTGCTCTCTTGCACCTTCACTTCATTGATCTGTCCAAAATCTGATGTTGAAGAGTGTTAGGATTCTTATCTACCTGCTTGTCTAGAGGGCAGCTTAGGAAACCACTCCATCACTGTGGCTTTCTTTATTGATTCTTTTCTGACTCACCTAGTTATTGTTTCAAACAACAATAGTACTTGCTTAAAAAAAAAAAACCTAAAACAAGCACAATTCTATCATTAAACCATTTTCATTAACCACTAATAATTTTTATAACTAATTCAGCCAAGGCTACATGTGCTCTTATTTTACTGAACAGTTAGCAAGGCTGGTTTCGTGCCTGATCTTGCCACATGCACATCCCCAGGAAGACCCTCATTAGATCACAGCCTTCCTATTCAAAGAGAACATTTTGATTTTGTCTTTCTTCTTTGTCAAGATTAGTTCTTTTCTGTACCCATAAGTTGGTCAGGACTCAGTGTATTTTGGTAAAAGATTCCTTTAAACAGTTACATAGTTTGGACATGAAAGTCTCTTCATTTCATTAATGCTCACAGCTTTCAAGGTATTTCATATTGTTGTGAATGGTTAAAGTAATGCCATCCTTATAATTTATGAATAACTAGCAATGTGAGAGTATAATTCTGCAGGATAGGTCTCGATAATTTTTATTCAAAAGTTAAGAAATTAAGAAGCAAGAGTTTCTAATGCTCCAAGTATGCCTGTATCAAGATATATTCCTTTCAGTGCAAATGTACAGAACATAAGGAAACATGGAGAGAAAAAAGAGAAGACATGGTCAGAAATTGAAAACTATACATTAAAATCAATCTTTCTGTTAGTTTTTATTTTAAAATTGGGCATAAAGATTTTCAGGCAGTTTCTAAACCATTGTAGACCCTCAACATCATATAGAATCACAGTTATAACCTATGTTCATCAACTCTCCATCAATAGCCAGGCTTATGCATGGCCCGAGATTACAGTTGTGTATCAAAAGGTTACAGTTCTGCACTGGTCATTTTAGATGCAACCACAGCATGCTCTTCACATTTCTTTAGGAAAACAAAAAAGTCCTCCTTACAACACAGGTGAAGTACTTACACATACTAATTACCTTTTTGATCTCTGAGATCTCTAAGGTTCAAGACACACCCGTCCCTTGCTCACATCACACAGCTGGTTGGAGGGCAGGACTTGAGCTCTAGGAGCACGTGACAGTAAAGCACATACTCATAGCAACTTCACGAGTATTTCCTAGATCCTCTGGAGCAAAGAGAAGCTCCAAGCCTTTTTCCCGACTACTCAAAATGTATGGCAGCATCAACTGAACAGAAAAATTTGTGTAAGGGATTGTGTACCAGGGAAGACGACTCATCTGCGCAAAATACTGGTGTCTACCGTGGACCACATGAAGTTACATTTAGTTATCCATGATCGAAGCATCTCCTACCTGCAATATCATAGAAATGATAGAATTTTCATCTCAACAGTTACAATGGCTAAAAATGGCACAGGGAGGGGAAAGGGGCAAAAGAAGGGGTTTATGGGAGAAACAGAATGCAAGCAGGAATGATTTTAGGTGGGCAGTATCGTCTGGTGGGGGAGAAAGAGGGAAGTCAAAAGAAAGAAAAGTCTGTCGATGTGATACATGAGAGACATACAAAGAATCATATTTAAAATTCTATAAAGGCCACTATAACTGAACGTTGATGCTTATTTCATGCTTGCCATTTTCTTTTGTCTTTAAAAGTACATCATGCAAAATGCTACATTATAATATCATGATGAGTATTTTATAATATTTATGGAAATCATATGAAAACTTGTTATATTATATGGCATAATATGTATACTTTAAAAATAGATCTTTTAAATTTTATTCTTATCAGAAGACAGTTCTTTCTCATATACTTGGAATGATAATTTGTTTATTATAATGAACCAGACTGATTTGTGCATGATAGAAAGGTATACTCACTGCTGGTATTATTAGAAATAACTGCTTTATTGTAAGGGTTGGTAACCTGAAAATTCTCCAAAGCTATAGTTCTTAAAATTCTTCCTCCCCTAACTGTATTTTTCCTTCTGCTCTTTGGCCTCTTTCCATCTCTTCCTCCCAATTTTTCTCCCTCCATACCCTTTTCTTCTTCATGTTTTTCCCTCACTTATGTTTCTTCGTTTCAGTTTGTGAAGTAGCGTTTGATTGGGATCAGATAAAATGGTTTCTAAATGTATAAGACTAGGACGATTTAGGATCAGATAGGCAGACGCAGGCTGTGTGGTTATAAAATAAACAGGGACTCAAAGAAGCAAAGGGAGTCACTTCTTCCTCATCTAGCAAGTCATCAAGAGAAGAACTAGAGCAAGTCTTCAACCCATTGAGCTTTCTAAAGTCTGTAGTCCTTTTTCTCAATAGCTGCCATACCCAGCCAAAAAAGGTACGAGCTGGCTGCTTACAGATGCTTCTTCTCAAACCAGGCCTTTATTATATTGCTACGTGATAAGATTAGAAGCTGATATAATAGAGAATCTTCAGGGACCGTGGTCTGAGAGATTATGGATGTTACAGCCTCTCCCCAAATATTTAACTTGGCTTTCTGCTTTAGGAGACATTTAAAGCCATTTTTTTCTTAACAGTTTTATCATTCCATTTTTTTTCTTCAATAAAGACAGTCCCTGGTTGTCTTTTTCTCAAGTTTGCTTTCCCAAGTGAAGTGAACGTCCCTAAGCAATAAAATTCCACTCTACCAAATACTGAAAAATAGATAATGCCAAAAGTAGTTTAAAAAAAGGGAATGTGTTCTTTTTCAGAAAGTTATTTTCAGGAGCAGCTAATCAATTTGATTAGTGAGCTTTGATTTGAAATTGCTGTTCTCCTGATGGTAAGGGAATATACTCTCCCATTTGCACTGAATACGACAGAGCTATAAAGCTTTGGAAACTGTGACAGCCCTCCTGTACTTCAATAGCAAAAAAGTTTTCGGAAATGAAGGAAAAAAAGTAAAGAAGGAAAGTGATATAAATCTTAGTTTATTCTTCCCCTATCATTCTTTCAAAAATATGGACATGAATAAAAAACCACCATTGAAGAAAAACATATATGTAATAATACAACACTGTCATGCAGTCTTTATATAATTATTTTCTTTTGGACGTTGAAGAGACTTTTATACATCCTTAGCAGTTATAATGTCCACCCAAGGCTAGGTAATTTAAATGTAATCTCTCATTACATTTAAAGAGAACCAGTGGGTTCGTTAGTTGTTTTTTGCCAACATTATACAAGGTGTAGCCCTCTAAGAAAAAGGGATCTCTTTCAGTGAGAATGTGCTTTTATAAAATGGACCTGTAGGCAAAGACTGTGGGATTTTTTTTTAAAGTAATGATTGATATGGGAGGGCCAGCCCATTGTGGGTTGTTTGGGGTGTATAAGCAAACTGAGCAATCTAGAAAGAATAAATCAGTAAGCAGTGTTCCTCCACAGCCTCTCTTTCAGTTCCTGCTTCCAGGTTCCTGCCTTGGGCTCCTCTCTGACTTCCCTTTATGATGAACTATAAATCGTAAGCTGAAATAAACCTTTTACTCCCCAAGTTGTTTGGTCATGGTGCTTGGCACAGTGATAGAAAGCAGACTAACAAAACTACTAAATCTTCCAGTTATAAAACAGTATACCAAAAGTGACAGGGAAAGGTGCTATCAGAGTCTTGGTTTAAAGACAGAACTTGCCACTCACAGAATTAACAAGTCTTTGTTCTCCGATGATCCACTATGTGTATCCTAGAGAAGGCCTGAGCACCTAGAGTTCAGTGATGAATGAAACCATCATTAAAATACCTGCAGTCTATTGGAGGCAGGAGTATAGCAAACCAAGGGTACAAATCTACGTGAGCAATGCACCAAATGCTTTTAGGGTACAGAAGAAAGATCAAGGTGGAACCTCTTAGGAGGCCTTGGAAGAGATGGAGACTGGCTTTTGAAAATACTGATGCAGAGATCCACAGCCAGGCACCAGGCAGAGCTCCAGGAGTCCAGTCGAGGAGAGAGAAGAGGAATTCTATGAGCAAGTGCATCAAGATCATAATTGGGGAAACCTGCAGAGACGACCAAACCAAATTAGTGGGAACTCATGAAAGTTGGATCAAAGGCTGTGGAACCTGTGTGGGACTGGGCTGGGCCCTGTGCATGGTGAGACAGTTGCGTAGCCTGATCTGCTTGGGGGGCCCCTGGTGGTAGGATTAGAATCCATCCCTGGTGCAGGAGCAGGCTTTTTGGAGCCCACTACCTATGATGGGACACCTCCTGCATCCTTGAGGCAGGGAGAGGGGCTTGGATTTGCCTCTACTGGATGTGCCTCCCCATGGGAGGCCTTGCTTTCTTGTGGGGAGGAGTAGAGGGTGGGTTGGGAGGGGGAGGCTGGAGGTGGGAGGAGGGAAGAGGGGGAATCTTTGATTGGTGTGTAAAATAAATGGAAAAATTTTCTTAATAAAAAATTGAATTAATCAAAAAAAAAGAAAAGAAAAGAAAATACTGACTGAAGAAATTGAATAGGATTTAGTAAGGGAAGGAGGGCAGAGAAGAACATATTTGGAAAAGGAAACTACTGGAGACCCATTCCAAACTAGAAAGGCAGATGCCTTCCGGAAAGAATAAATTACTTGGAACAGCAAAGCTCATTGTGAGAACCAGGGCAGGAGGTGGGCCTGAGTGTGAGCCAGAGATGATGTGGAACAGCGTGAGCCGGAGCAGGAAGTGTACCTACAACTACAGACAGGGAATATAATAATGCACTTAATATCAAGGAGTTTGAAATTTCCCCAGAAAAGCAGAGAAAGTCAAATAAAGGTCTTAAGAAGAGAGTGACATGGTTAAATTTCAGTTTTCTAAAGGTCACTTTTATTGTCTTTTGAGGAATGGATGGGGGCAGTCAACAGTTGGAGCAAAGAATCCTTGTTTAGGAGGCTAATTAAATAATACAGACAAATGATAGTGATTGAAAACTCCATTTATGTAGCAGCCTATTATCTGATACTCAACTCTTAGATCTGTTTCTAACCAGCCTTAATTTAGGGAGCTGGGACATGGAATCAGGGAAACCAAGCCACCTACGTCATTCTCCCCTACCAAATGGATGATTAAATAACTGACTGCAGAGGTCTTTGTTGGAAAGCTCTCTGTCACAGCAGAAGGCTTTATCTGCAGTTTAATGGACAGAGCAGTAGCTTTTTATCACCTATTACCCCTCTTCTCTTGTAGCTCCTAAATTATTAAGGGAAAATTCCAGTGAGAACAAATTAGGAGGTGGCAATAAGATTTTAAAACGAGTCAACAAAATGACCAACTTTAAGCCAAGTTCAGATGCAATTAGGCACTAAATGGTCTGCTGTAATATTAATTAAATATGCCTTTCAAGAAAAAAAATGAAGTGAGATTAAAAAAAAAAAACTAATCAGGTTAATTATACCATCTCCACTACGTTATTTTACACTTGTAGTCTGTTTGCCTTAGTCAGGCACTTCTTAGTATATTTAATCTAACGAAACTTTAAGTGATTTTAGATGAAGCTAAGTTGTGTTTTCCAGTGTCTTAAGTCTGTCTGCTCACAGGAGGCACAACAAGGAGACGGGCGTCTATAGCAGAAGCACTGCAGGAGAGACTCCATGGTAAATCATTAATGAGGTTTATCACCAAGCCAAGGGTTTCAAGGCCAAGCAAAGAGATTTGATTTCAAGAGTGTGGGCCACATGAAACATTTCATACCAGTTTCTAATTGATGGCCTAGAGTGAGTGAAAATTAATTGTCATTTTGTATGATTTCTTGTGGGCTAGAGGAATATGCTCACAATAAATTGTGGAGGGTTGGTTTGATTTGATAAAGCAATTTTCAGGCAATTTTCTTAAATATTATATTTATTTATTCTTGTGTCCTTATTATGTGCAACCATTGTTATCTGTGGGGAACAACATTGAGAATTATAGTCTTGCTACTGAAAGCGAGAAGCAGTTACTTGGAAGAGCACTCTTTTGTTAAGGAGAGGAAATGGGGAGAGAATGCATGCTACAATGAATACTACAAAGTGCAGGAAAACCAACAAACGTCCCATTGGTGACTTAATCCAAAGTTATTGATGTTTTTACTACTTAATAAATGTCTAAAACATGTAAGTAGAAGAAAAATATTTTAAAAAGATCCCCTTAAAATTTCTCAGAAAGCTAAGATTACATATTACTTACTGGACTGCAGGGAGCACATTCTGAATGATTTGGATTTATATGAGAGTTTCTGTGATAGTTCCTTGGGACAACCATCACTTGGGACACGGGTAGCAGCACCTTCACCTTAGTGAAATTAGAATCCTTGTGTCTGCAAGTTACTTACTTAGTAAAGCTGTATCACAATCTGTATTTTCAAATAAGTCTACAGTGGGAAAAATGATTGGGCATAAAAACAAGAAAGATGTACATATTCAAAGATTTATTTTTCCCTTGCTAATAAAGAAAAACATTTGGTAATTTAATCACCATCAAGGAAGAATAAACAGAATGATTGACAGCTGACGGCAAGACACAGTCTGGAAAAGTGATCCAAAGCTATGGCTATGGTTAGTTTTTTCATAGAGGAAAGTAAGTGCACTTTAGGATATTTCACTATTAAATGTGAGAAAGAATCATTAGTGATATATTTGGAAGAGTGTCTCTCATTTATGAGTCTTACTCATTTATTCATATTTCAGTGATAGAAGGGGTCCTACATAAATGTGTCAATAGATATCACATAACATGGTACCCTTTCAAGTCCCTAAACTATTGGCATTTATAACCTCCCAGAGGATCAGCATATAATAAATATTTATCTTCCAAAATAAGTTTAAAAAACTCCTGTCCAACACATTCTCCACAGAAATACATGCAATGGTTCTCTTAAAACTTGCTTAAAAACAAATTTTTAAAATTCCACCTCCTGATTGATGAATGAATTGCATTCTCTGTATAATGCCTGCATAACATTTCCAGCTCAAGCTACTCAGCACATACAAGTTTCAGTAGAAAGCACAAGTCAATGTTATAATCCCAACAAGAATTTTCTATGGTTTCAATAAATAGCTGGTATAAAAGTGAAATTGAATTCCCTCACAAATGATCTTTACAATCAATCCCATGGAAGATACAGACACATATGAGGTTCATAAAATAATCTTTGGATCATGATACACAGAACTGTGAATGTGAAATACATCTTGGCTGTAAGGTAAGTGTCTCCATAACATGGCTGTCTGAGTTTGTAATAAATTATTAATAGTGATGGCAATAGCAATGCTCTCTGAGAAATACAAACTTTAAAATGAAGAGAGAGCCGGATGTGGTGGTTCAAGTCTGCTGTGGATATCGCTCTGTATAAATAAAATGCTGAGTGGCCAGTAGCCAGACAGGAAGTATAGGCAGGACAAGCGGAGAAGAGAATTCTGGGAACAGGAAGGTGGAGTCAAGAGTCCCCAGGCAGACACAGAGGAAGCGAGATGTAAAAGTATTCGTAAGCCACAAGCCACATGGCAACTTATAGATTAATAGAAATGGGTTAATTTAAGATATAAAAACTAGATAGCAAGAAGCCTGCCACGGCCATACAGTTTATAAGTAATAAAGTATAAGTCTCTGTGTGTTTACTTGGGGGAGAGAGTGGAAGAGATTTGTCCCGACTGACGGCAGGCCAGGACACAGGAGAACTTCAGCTACACAAGCCTATAATATGAGCACTGGCAAAACTAACGCAGAATGATTGCTATGAGTTTTAAGCTAACCTGGGGCTACATAGTGTGGAGTTCCAGGCTAGCCCCTGCTACAGTGTGAGACTCTGTCTCAAAAGAAAAGGAAAAATTAGAGATAGTAGGTGGAATGTGTTCGTGTTTTGGGGTAACCTGTAAAGCTGCAAACTTGTAAAGCATGATGACATTTATTCATACTCTTGAATTTGTGACATTTGCTAATTAATACATGCTCATTAAAAATTTGCTTAGGTTGGCTGGAAAGATGAGTCAACAGTTAAGGGTGCTTCTTTTTCTTCTAAATCTGTGTTTAGTTCTCAGCACTTATAACAGACCCCTCCCAACCTCCTGTAACTCCAGCTTCAGGGCACTTGATACCCTCTTCTGGCTGGTACAGGTACCTGACACATGTAGTATATACTCACACAGATATACACACAAATAAAAAAACAAAAATAAATATTAAAATCAAAGCATCCTCTTAGAGACTCATTAGTTTACTCAACATGTATTTACTAACAGGAAACATATATATGAGGTTATATTTTTGTTTAGGTCTGGAAAATAGTAACAAAATTTAGACACTGAACCAATCCTTGGCTCTTCAGTAAGATCAACTGGGAGTCCAGTTTTGAACTGGGAACTAGTGTTCTCTAACTTTGATATGTATGGCAAAATATCTAGGAGGACTTACAAAGATTCTCTTCCTAGCATAGTTTCAGACACTTTGTAGAAAAACACCTCATACCTTCAGATACTCAACATCCTTCACGTTAGCAATCCTACTTGGGGGCACTGCAGAAACTTTAGCCTTTCCAGTTGCCCACTCCATTGTTTCCATACGATAATTATCTTTAAATGTTTGGCTCTGAGATTCCTACTGTGTAGGGCCATACACAGTGACATTTTTCAGAAGCCGTAGAATCCATCTCTAATGTAGAGCCATTTTGAACAGACTGCTGATCTGGTAAGAAATGCCATTTAAACCCCCCAAATTCACATTGTGAGCTCAGTACAACCGTGGCCTTGAACATTTACTAGGATTCTGCATCTGTAAGATCTTTTTTGTTAAGTGTGGAAATAGAGAAGACATGATTGTAAGTAATGGAGTCACCTCAGATAGTAAACACACATCTCAGAAGGAACTCCTGCCACTTGTAATTATACACAGTTTACTGAAGTATTATTGGAAAACAAACTTTAAGATAGACAACAGTAAGAGAAAACACAAAGCATTGTGTCAGATAAAACCTTGTTTGTAAAATGGATTCTTTACGACTAAGGATGACTTTTCCCTCCAGTTTACCTAGACATGAAATATCACCTAGGCAGGGCAGGGATGTTGAAATGGGGGAGGACCATGAAGGCAATGCTTTTACATGTTCATACTCAATAAAATAATAACTGCATTTCGTAAGTTTTGAGTTCCTTAGGTGCTAACAGAGACCTAGTCATCACAGATAGTCATGGGATTTAGGTTAGTTTGAAGATACACAGGGAAGAAATAAAGTGTCATCAAAGATGACATAATTCTATTGTGGTCAGTAAACACAAACTTAATTTTAAATAATTAGGCTAAGTCTGGCAAATGTGACAGGGAAATGAATGAGTGACGAGTCTGGACAAAGGCAACATCCACACGTCACTTCCTTCATCCTAACTTGTGGTTTATGAAAAACTTCTCTAGAAGGGCCTTGGTCATGGTACTTCTTCCTTATCAGAAAGACAGAAATGCTACGCTTTTCTCTGAAAATGTCAGTTCGGCCCTGTGACATGAGGAAATATAACCTTAGCCTCATCACACTAACCTTAAGATAATGTGACACTTCATCTTTCAAACAGGGAACACTGCAAAAAAATAAATGACATTCCTACAGGCAAACAAAGGCAGTTTAATTAGGTCACAGGAAAATGCTAGAAGGAAGAATGCAGTATTTCGAAGCAAATAATTTGGGTTTCAGAACAGCTGGTAGGGTAAAGACATTGAAGGTTTCTCCCCTGAACCTCAAAAATTTCTATTAGAATCAGATAATGGGTATTAATTAATAAGCAAATAGAACTTTGTTGCTAAAATATTGCTGCAAGCCAAAAGATGCTCCTGGAGACACATCTTTCTGTTGCTGTGATAAACTATATGAGCAAAACCAACTGGAGGGAGGAAAGGTTTATTTCATCCTCAAAGTTACAGTCCATGGCTGAGGGGAGTCAGGGCAGGAACTCAAAACAGGAACCAGGAAGCCGGAACTCAAGCAGAGAAAGAGTTCTTATTGGCTTGCTCCCAACAGCTTGCTCAGCCTGCTCTGTTATACAACCCACCACCACCTGCCCAAAGGCAGCACTGCCCACAGTGGGCTGGACCCTCCTACATCAGTCATTAAATAAGAAAACAGCTTAGTTAGTCAGAAAACAAATGAAAGAACCATTTGGTTGTAGCACACACACACACACACACACACACACACACACACACACACACTTCTGCATTTTAATGGAACTTATGATACTGCTGTCAATTATTGGATGTTACAGCATATGCATATAACTATACTTCAAAGAAAAATCTAATTATTTGGTGAGATACAAGCTGTAGCTGTGAAACGTCTTAGTAAAAATTTTAAGGATTATCTATAGACCAAGGACACAGAACACAATAGTTGAACCACTGAGTTTCTAAGCAGTATTTGTAAGCTTCATTAAGTAGCTTTTATTAAGGTAAATGGGATCCGTGCTGCCAAACTTCTCTGCTGTGCTAATTTAGAGCTAGGAGACAGACTCTTTTTAAAGGAAGGAAACCAGTGTTGAAATCTTATGCTAGTTTGGAGACTTTAAAATCATCACAAAATCTCCTTTCTTGCAACCATTCATTTGTTTCTTACTGCTCACATTGAGAATACAAATTGTTTGAGATGTTTTATGAACAAAGTAAATTCTAGCTATAAAGAGACCCACTAGTCCATGCAATAGGAAAGTCAAAGGCATAATCACAATGGTATTAATGTAATTGTTGAAAGCAGAAATTGTTACACTCTGGCAACAATGCAATAACAGGACTCAAATCAACTATTTTTGTTGCCATGCTACTGCCTAATATTTAAGCGCCTTATGGCAAACTCCTCTAAGATGTAAAATTCCTCTACATGTTCTTATTAATTGTGTGCCCAGGAAGTGCTGACTGAGAATACAGAGTACATTTGCCTGTCTCACTACTGAGCACTTAACTTCTTCAAGACCCATTTAAAAATCAAGAGTCACAATGATCTTATTCATAAGATTATTGCTGGGATAAAATTAGTGGGTCCACATAAAACACTAAACTAATACTGTCCATAGAAAACAGTGGGCACATCAGACATTTTAGTTGTTACATTTTTTTCCCTAGTACAAACCATCTAAGAATGTTCTCTTTCTGTTTGAGCTCCTATTCCGTCCCCCACACAAGCATTTTCTGGAAAAAGTCAAGGGGTAACTCACAAAAGAGCTCAGTGGGGATAAATGCTCTGTGCCTATTCGGAAATGTGCACTTCTGTGGGCTGGCTCTGTTAAATCAAAGGTTTCTAAAGGTAATTTGTCTCATCGTCCATATCTTCCCACCCCATGATTACTGATGAAAAACAGCTGGGGCTGACAGGGGTCAGGAGGCTGAAGAGACTGGGTGGTGCAGAACAGGGAAAAGCCACAGGAATGTGGGCAGGTTGTCATTACCAGGAAAAGGGTATGCAAAGTTGGTACGATGAAAAACTTTCAATAAGCACTTCTATTTTACATTTATTAAACCAAAAGGGATCTAAAATGCTAGTTGAAATGAGTTGAAGAGGACCTGGTTATCATTTTTAAGACATTTCTGGGCAAAATGCTTGAAGATTAATCTATTCTGAAAAGTAGATGATTTAATGCATTTTTTTCCAAAAATAAAACTTCATTCCTGTTCTTTTTAAGCACTTAAAATGAATAATATAGAAATTATGAACAATCAATATAACTAATATAAAGCAATATAATACAATATCACATTTAAAGCCAAGAGACAAATTTTGCTGATTTTATTTACCATTGCCTAGTTCCTTTATTGTTCTTTCTAACCATTTATCCAAATTTATTTTAAACTCCTGAATTGCAATCTCAGCTTTGTTTGCTAAGAAATCCCAGATGAACATAATAAATAATTAGGTATTGATCCATGAGCACAAGATTTAAGAGTTCACCCATGTGTCTATTTATATTCATCCTTTTGCATAATAATCTCCATGAAAAGCCACTGCTACATCAAAAAGATTGAAAGGAAGTAAGGACAGATGACAGAAACAATCATGATTTCCTCAGAGCATAAAATAAAAGCTCGTTTTGAATGCAAATTCCACTAACATACATAACACACACTAAATGTTTATGTAAACTTATTATAGACAGTTACATATACATAAACATAAATCTATAAAATTTGTTGATGAATAGGCAATTTTCATGATCAGACTATCACACTTAAAGACTTGATGTCATCACACAGCGGTGTCACTAAGTACTTTGCAATTTAGTGCTGTGTTTTGAGCCAATGTAAAATTACAGAGGAAGGAAAATTTTCAGTTGACTTGTCTGAGTGCTGATGGTCTGCACTGATGTGAATGTAATTGCTATGTAACAACAGGAAAGACAACAGCAGTTACATAATATATTCGTATTCAGAAGTTGCCTATTACAAAACTAACGAGATCATAGTGTGAAACTCTGGACAAGTCTTAGCTGGTAGATGAAATTGGTGCAAAGGATCCAGGCACTCTGCAGAGTATTGAGCAGCACATGCAGTCTGTGCACACGGCAGGGTTGCAGCCTGACATCTGCAGTGAGTGCCTATGGCCACTTACTCAATGATCCTGAGGCCACTGGGTTCCCTAACTGAGAAAAGACATTTATCTCGTGGGTTAATAAGGAATAGAGTTGCCACAAAATATTGTTGGAACTACTGAAAATAATTAAAAAGATTTCACACACTCAAAATTATTCCTATTGACTTTATTGGAATTATGTAAGCTTTACAGATGTGGAACTATTAACAGTGTAGACAATGAATAACCCAGTTAAAAATGTATTGGTTGGAAGAAAGTAGAAAGTGACCATTGCTGGGGTAAAAGGTTGTGGAGTAATAGGGGACTAGCAGGGTACAAATGATCTAATTAGGGGATTGGGAAAAGCTGGGACTTTAATTTGGAAGAGGAGAGGGAAATAAATACGGGAGGGTAAAATAATAGTAAGGAGGTCTGAAAAGGTCATAAGGAATCAAACTATTGACTATCTACCTAAAACAGTACCCTATATGTAAGTCTGTGTATAAATAAACAATATAGTTTAATGAAAATTTCTCATCTGTGCTGATAATGCTCCCTCCAAAAGCCAAAGACCACCTAACAATAAAAAATCCAACACCAGGAACAACTTTTGAGTTGTTGGCCAAGGTTGTAGGAGAGGCCCCCAAAACATTACGGAGTATGGCTATTGCCCTTGGTTGCCACCCCCAGAGGTGGAAGTTGCTGTTGTTGAGCACATCATATACTTCAGACACACAGCTCAGAGGCGCCTGAGCTGGAACTGACCTTAATGCCTTAATGCCTCCTCCCTGAGGACTAGCTTTCATGGTACCAGAAAGAATCATGCAAGCTTCTAAAGGAGGGAAGTAGCTAATAGTCACGAGGCCTATGAACCTCAAAAATGACCAGCATCGCACAATAACCACAAGGGTGCAGTAGTGGCAAGCATACTTTGGCAGGTTTCACCAACAGCTTTCCAACTAGACTTAAGAACCACTTGGCAAGAGGAAAACCATAGTTGGTACTAGAAACCAAGCCAGTTCCCCAGGGCTAGTGAAATCATGGATCTTGGAGGAGAACCTACAGCCACCACTTTACCAAAAACAGCATAATTCCTAACTACATTCTGAATATTTGTCCTTATACCCACGTAGGTGTATTCCTCCCTCCTCATCAAGGAAACTTTTCTTTACAACATACAGAGACCATTACAGAAAACCACAACCAATCAACACACAGAGTTGTTGATTCCATTCTCAAGGATACATCTACAAAACAACTGCATCTAAGACTCAGGGAACATTGCAGAAGAGAGGTTTTGTAAGAGCCAGAGGATCAGGGAGCTTGCTTTAAGACCGTGTCTCCTAGCAATGTCAGAAACGGCAAATCACGGTAAGAGCTTACCAACTGCCTAAGCATAAGCTGAGTGAATAAGGATGACACCAACAGACACGCCAAAGTGGACAGAAGAAAGTCCAGGAGGCCTCAGCCCCACACGAGGAACTGCGGGCAGCTAAGGAATGGTGAGAACGGGAGAAACGGCCTTCCTCAGGGAAGAGCACGCCAGCTGGATATCCAACCGGATGGTCAGCCCGGAAAACATACATACAAATAACATTATATAGCTGAAGAGGTTGTATTCAGGAGTACATAAGTATGTATGTGTATGAATGCAGTAATAATCAATGAGAAAAGAGGCTGTGAATTTGAAAGAAATCAAGGAGTGTGGGTACATGGGATGATTTGGAGAGAGGAAAGTGAAGAGAGAATTATATAATTATATTACAATCTCAAATATATAATAAATAAATTTATAATTCATGTGTCCAACCATCCACCCATCCATTCATCTATCTATCTATTTATCTATCTAAACACACACACACACATACACACACACACACACACACACACACACACACACACAATTTGAGTTGGGGAGACTCTCAGTTGGTGAAGTGCCGAATGCAGAAGTAAAAGAAAAATTCCCTGATTGAACTTGAAGTAAATTAACAACAATTGTTTGATAGTTATGGAAGGGTGACCTTTTGTCCCTTTGTCACATGATGCAAGTTCACACTTTTTGTTATCTATTGGCCATCATATAGTGTAATAATAACAAAGTGTTATACAGCAATACCTCAAATTCTTCAAAAGACTTCATCAGAGCCTGGTTCCCTGTGGGTGTTTTCAGAAGTACCAGTTTTCAGAAAATCATTAAGTTCATTCAATCTCCAAATATGTCACAGAGATCTACAAATGTTCTGCAGTAAGCAGAGGGAAATTCCTTTTCTTAGAAATAGTTGATCATGCCCACATTGATGTAGTTAATAGAATATAGCTCATTCATCTTGTTCCCACTGCACGTTCATATTGACATGGAAAACATTTATTTTGGCAGATTTCTTTAGCATCCTTTGGGTTTACATACCAATCTATTTGTATTTATATGGGGTAGTGTCATTATTAACACAGACTTTTTCACATCAGAACAAATGAATGAAATTAAATATCAATAATGAATCTATAAATTTGCCATATGGTGAATACTATACTTAAAAGAACACAAACAGAACAATTGATTTGAGGTTAATATTCTTAATGAGCAACTAATTTTTCAGATTTAATTATGATGCACAAATAAAAGCAATACAATTGGATAAAACTAATTTCCTCCATAATGTAACTTTAAATCAATTTTCTTTTCTCCAATTTTCAACATCCAACTTTTCAGTTTAATGAAGTAAAATTATCTTTGCATATATATTTGATAGCTTCTATGAGAGAAATTGCAATTACTACAATAAAATATTACAAAACATAGGTTAACAAAAAGAAAATATTCAGACATTCCTGTAATACCAACAGTCTAAATTAAAAGGAAATAAAAATTCAACTCTGTTTTTTAATTTGAAAGCTATTTAATGGCTAAGAAAGATCAGGTCAACTAATTATTTTCTCCTTTCTCTTGCTATTAAATGAAGCAGAATTATGGTAGATAACTACTAACATGACTGGTTGTCCTTCTCATTGTTAAGGTTGCCAAAAGACAATTATGTGTAGGAGAGCTTAATATTACGACACATTCAGGCATGGCAGGGCTGTAGGACATTCATCATTTTGCTTGTCATCCATAACATCCGATGAATTTAAAATCAAACTAGTATTCTACCAGCTTTATATGCATGTCCAGGGTTGTATATCACATCATATATTACATTTTTTATTTTCCATCAAGTCACCTAATTACATTATACAAGCCACAGTACTCGGGAGGATTATGTTTCACATTGAACATAGAAAATAATGAAATGCTCTTTTGCCTTTGATTTCTACAGTTGTATTTGGGATTGAACCTGAGCAGAGAAGCACATTATAGTTGGAAGCAGCTTTTGCTTCCTTCTTGTCCAGAAAATACCTCTAAGATGATGAGAAAAACAGTGTAGTGTTGTATGCAAAAATGAACACTAGACCACAGAAGGTAAGAATTTCAATCTTAGCATTGACATCTGTTAGATCTTTATCATTAGACAAGTACTTTAATCTGTTTTAGGCTCAGTGTTCTTGTTTGGGAAATGAAAACACAGGAACTGTGTGTTTTTCCATATGTATTTGTACTTCTTTAGCTTAAAACTGAAATGAGTTTATCATTTGTGAGAAACACATAAATTCACCTACAAATCAATGGCTCTCAAACTTAGTTGCTCTTGTCCATCATGAAGGGGCTCAAATGTCACCTGTGCCTGGGACAATAAAGGAAAGTTTCCTTTTGGAAGAATCCAGGAACTTATATGCATAAAGGCTCCCTGGGCAAGTCCAGTACACAGCTAGGGTAGAATGTTCTATCTCCAGGACCTATATTTAATGACACTAGGGAGTGATATGTATATAATCTTTAAGTATTTTATTTCCTCATTTCTGTGCATCATTTTCCAATTTATTTACTGATCAGTTATTATGCAAAATTCTGGGTTTCAAGGACGCACAATTAAAAACCAAATAAGTCATAACCTCTGCCATCAAGAAATTTATTTCAGTATGCATTTGGCTTACAAAAGTTTTGTGATCATCATGCATATGGCAATCCTATCCAAACCCCAGGCAGACATCTAGATGTGAATGTATCTGGAAGTTATGGAGGTGTATAACGAGTACTAGGGTGGTAGTGGCAATCTCCATTTACTCCATTTTATTTCAGTTAGGTTTTCCTAATGCAAGGCTCCTTTTTCTTCAAATAGATCTTGTGTTAATAACGGGGATCGTCATATGGCATATCAACAGAGTATGATACAGAATTAAATTCAGTAACTATGCTCTTACTATCTGATTTTTAAAATTAGACACATTGGTAGAACAACTAAATGGGCAAAAGGAATTGAAAAGTCTATTTTTGTTTTGCCTTATAAAATGTGAACAATGATGTTCAAAGAGTGAACAACAACATGTATGTTCATAGGTATAATTTGTATATTAAAGTTTCCAGTGAGTTTAATTTCATTATGATTGTTCAGCATTTATTTTTGATTCTATAATTTTTACTTCCATTGTTCTTTCAGTTCTAATGATACTTTTGGGGTTAAGTCACAATGAAGGCTGTAGAAATACACATCTTCACAATAACTTCCACTTCTAATTTGAAAAGCAAAGTGAAATTTCCTTAAAGGCTTATATGTTGGTATTTGATAGCATTGTTAGAGCTTCTTATTGACTTTGATAGCCAAATTGTATTTCTTTTACTATTGCTTAAACCATTCTAGCTTAGCTTATTATGAATGAAAGAAAAGATATTTCAAAGTGGGCCACCATCCTTAAATAACTTAAAGTATTATGGTTCCTTCCTGCAAGTGGGAGACATGACTTTTATACTTGGAAATCTTCAGAAGCAGGACATTCTAAATGTAATGAGGATAATACAGTGCCACAAAAAAACCATGGAGATCAATGTCGATGAATAGCTCTGCTTATGATTTTGTTTATATTATTAAAGCATTCAACCTCATTAAATAATCAATATAATAAATACAATACAAATAACATCTACTGTATTGATTTCCTTGTGCTGGAGATTCTGAGATTCTGAGATGGAGTTATGTGATTTTCACAAGGAAATGTGATAATGTTCCAAGAAAATCAAATCAATGCTGAGTGTTTATTACGTGACACAGTGATGTTTTCTTTCATATAGTTTGTTCATTGCTGCCCCTTTTTACTGCAGAGGAGTTAGAGTACTCTTTTAATACATAGCCAAATATGTCACATGGGAGTTCACAGATAAAGTTATTCAGTGGAAATGGTGCTATTTGGTTGAAAGAATCTGCCAGGTTTAAAGCAGGCGTTGATTTAGGAAGAAGTTTAGACGAGTTTCATTCCTTGAACTTCTGTTTCTCTGATATTCAAGTTGGGTATGAACATCATAGACTCCTACCTCACACACTGTTTTCCTCATATGCTAGATGGTCAGCCTGGCCCCATGTGGATTTCAATGTCTAGGTCTATGGTGAGACCATGCCATTGCTTTTATCTACCTCGTGGCAGGATATATGGCTACCTATTTGTCTTAGCTTGAGTGAGTTTGGGTGGTTCTGTGGTCCTCTGTGCCCAGACTTTTAGGAGGGGGAGCTTCTGAGTTTGAAGTCATGACTGAGTGGAGTTTTCTCTCTACTCCACAGTCAGTCACACCACATAGGATAGTTAGCACTGGGCAGTCTCCCAAATACCTCTTTACATAGCTTGTGGATGTCTCCCAGGACTTTTGGTTTCTCTACCTTAGCTTCTGGGGATGTTCCTTTTCCCGTTGTTTTGCCACCCACTGTGGGATCAGGAGGGATTCCCCACCTTCCATGCTGCTGTTTGATACTCTGGGTTAGAGTTTACCACTTCCTAAAAATCTAGCATTCAATATTTCCGTTACTCTAGTCCTTAACTGTCTACTGATGGTTGTTACCTTCTTGTCTTTCTATGCCTCTTACTTCTTTAAGGAGCCAAAGATCAGATGTTTTCTTTGACATCTCAGGAGACAGAGCAGAAAGCTGTTTGCCCCTGCTTCACCATCATTCTTTGAATGAGTCATTTATGTATGTATGTATGTATGTATGTATGTATCATATCCATTTTACCTACCAAACGCAGATCTCCCTCTCATCCATCCTCCCGCTCCCTCCCCAGCCTCTCCTCCCCAGTTCCCCCTCCTATCCCCTCCTCCAAAGGGGTAAGACCTCCCATGGGGAAGAAGCCAAGTATAAGGAGCCTCAAGTTTAGCATGTTCCTATGGTCTGTTCTAGTTCACACCAAACAAGCTGTGAAGCATCAGGATAATCGGCTTGTGTCTTAAGAAAGTATCTTTGCTGTCTAAGATTCAATAATCTTTCCAGGTTAGTAACTAATGCAAAAGGCAGCAATCAAGACGGGGGGGGGGGGGGGGGGGGGGGGGGAGGGCCGGAAAGGAGAAATGAAATATAAAAATGTTTGATAAACATCAAAAAGAAGATATTTTAAATCAAACATTCTTAAAATTTATTTATTTTGTTTTGTGTATGGGTATTTTGCTGGCAAGTATGTTTACGCCCAATATGCATGCAGTGACTGCCAAGTCCAGAAGATGGCATCACAAACTAGAGTCACAGACATTTGTGAGCCTCTTTGTAGGTACTGGGAATCAAACCCAGATCCTCTTGAAAGGCTATCATGATTTCTTTTATTATTTATTAAAAAATAATACTCAGGGATAAATATTAAGGATATAAACCTGAGAGAACTGAAAGCAACCTCAGCACACCACCACCACCACCTACTTTGGCTCGAAAGAGCCACGGTACCCCTCGGCCTGCCTCTTCATCTGAGGGCCTCTCTTTCCCTCTCCTGAATCCACCAGGGAACTCCATGATCCATTCTGAATGTGAACCCCACCTCTCAATCCAACACCCAATGTCATTGGACATCAGACCGCAACACATACAAAATTCCTGTGATGAAAGACAGCCAGTACTTTTAAACACTGAGCAATCTCTCCATTCCCAAATCAAAGGTTCCCAAACTATAAATTGGACAAACCAGGAGTGTATTTTAAATCTCTCTTCCTTTTTTCCAATGAAGATAATACTCATGTGTCCAGTTAAATGTTTGGGAAAATTAAGAATCATAAAATCAGTATAAAATTAGACACTCCTAATAGAGGGGGCACTCTCTGATGGTACCCGGGCCAAAATTCAACCCAAGAAGTAACCTGTTTGAATTCCATGGAGACACTGCATCTCTGCCAGCCTGGGCTAAAGGGCTTGACCTGTAGACATCAACATTAGGTCTTTCCTCTACCACAATTTGGTTCATAAGACCTTGTGGGCAGGGCATCCAACATCCAACTCTACATATAAGAGATTGACCGATGCTATATTATGTTTTGATTTTACTTCTATGCTACATTGGCTTATACTTCTATTGTTTAAGTCTTTATTTTTGCAAAAATGTTTGGCTTGTGTTAGTTTTTTTTATTACTAAATTAAGTGTTCGGATTACTCCATCTATTTTTGTACCTTGTCTATTGTGTTCACTACTATTTTTCTTAACTACAACCCATATACTTTCTCATTTTAACTAATTTTCTCCTCATATTATCCCCAATACTCTCGTTTTAACAACATAACTATAAGTATCTACCATTTTAGTAATTTAAAAATTCTGTTTATGCTAAAAATATACCAAATCTGCTTTTCTATTTATTTTTCCTCTGTTTTTCTGTGTAGTTCAATACTAACTCCTAGTCTTACTCAGCTTATTTTTGTTTTATTCCTGCCCTTAGTAACTACTAGATTAGCACAAATACCTTACATGATGATTGCACCTTTATTACTCCCAAATTATTAGAACTGAAGAGACATAGCTTTTAATTCACCATTCCTGTATGTACATACCAGGTCCACACCCATTAGTAGTGGTTGTTTTTATAGTTAGCATTCTACTCTCAGAATAATGCTGGGCTCTTCCCTGGAACCTCAATCACATGGATAGACTTAACTACTGAGGTGTAGTCTCTGTCTGGTTAGGAGAAATGGCACTTCAACCTTTACTATATAGTCCCACTTAAATATGAAGACACTCTAACTGAAGGAATATGATGAGAAAAGGAAAAATCAAACAGTGGTCTAACTGTCAACATACAATTCCCAATGCAAAACAATTAAGAATAACCAAGACAGCACAGAGCTTCCAAAAATGTTAAGTTCAACAGTAATAGATCACCATGAGAGTGAACTAGATGGAATCTCAGACAAGGCATTTAAATAAATAATTGTAAGGTAATTGTAAACAATGTTTCATGAAATCAACGAAGATACAAACTCTTAGATGAATTAAGACAATAAAAATAAATAGTTGAATAGAACATGAAAGTTAATACAAGTATGATAGAGGAATTCAATAAGGTCATAGAAATACTGAAAATATCAAACTGAAATTTTAGAGATAAAAGTTTAATAAATCAAATTAAATAGTCAAGGTCAAGCCTCCCTAATACAGTAGATCAAGTAGTAGACAAATATCAGGTCTTGAAGCCAAGGTCAATAAATTAGAATACCAGACAATGATAAAGTAGTAAGAAAATGTGAACAAGACATTTTTCTTCAGAAGGTTGTTTCACATTGATGAAGGGGACAAACCCATCAACAGGATACAGCAATGATAAACATAGATGCATCAAATTACACAAACCCAAGTTCCTGAAACAAATACTACTTGATGGAAAGGAGCAGATCCACTTCAATGCAGGAATAGTGGATGATACAATATGCTGTTTCACCAACAGGTCATTTAAAAAGTAAAATAGCAGCATTAGGTGCCATTATACTTTCCATGAGATTAATAGACAGCTACGATCTACTCTACTCAAAGTCTGGAGATGACACATTCTTTTCAGTGGCACATAGAACTTTTTCTAAGATAGTCCATATTTTAGGACTCAAAGCAAAAACAAACAAAAAAAACCCCAAATCTGGAAAGGTTTGTTTTCTGTCTGTATCATGATAGGACAAAACTAGAAAACAGAAGCAAGAGAAACTATAGGAAACACACAAACACATAGGGCCAGAGCAGCACACTATTAATAGGAAGATCTCTGCTGACATTACGATGTGCATAAGAAAGGAACACAGAGGAATATTTGTATATAAGGGATGAATAATTAGAACTTATTGAATGATGTGAAGTACGTATGGAGAAAGGGATCTTAGGATTTCATAAGAGAAGACCTGCCTAGCAGCAAAAAGGAGGTAAAAAGGAAATTCAGTGAAATGTAGGGCACCTGGAACCTGAAACCTTATTTTGAAGTAATTTTAACTTTACAGGAAAAAATGGCAAAGTGAGTATAAAGATTTCCTGTATATTCTTCACCTGGATTCCCACAACTGATTTTTCCCTATAAATGTTTTAATGCACAAAAATGTCAAAGAGGACCATTTTTATGGTCTTCAAATGTAATGCATAGGGGAAGTTGTGGATACTGTTTCCTAGGGTTAGGAAATAAGGCTAAGTAGTGCTTACATTACAGGGAAGCAAAAGTATCTGTGGGAATCAACTCCTGTAGCATTTATGCCTTTCTAAGAAGAAATGGCAGGGTTCAGTGAATGGCTACAACCCTGGAACACAGATGCTGACAACTCAAATTAGCTTAATTTCAAGAGTAGTTCATCATGAGGAGAGCAGCAGGACCAAAGGAGGGCCAGTAGCTGAATGGTTGGCAATGGAGCTGGCCTGGGAGCTGAGGTTGTAGCAGGATTTGTTGACCTTTGAGCTTCTCTGTGTTCCTCCCAGGCTTCCTCAGTGAATCTTCTCCTGAATATTTGTCAGCGTCTCACCTCTTTCTACTTCTTGCTTTCGCATATTCTTCCTTCTTCCCCAGATCTTATCCTTACTTGATTATCAAAATAATCACCAATTGAAGAGAAAAAAAAGCTTATAAAATGTAGTGATTTCACATGAAATACAACCATTCATAGAGCTATGATGTGCTGTCAGAATGAGTGGTTGGTTCCACCTACTCTTGGAGGTGGGAAGAGGGGTTATGAATGTGTCTATTTTTGTTCAAAGTCATCTTTATGATCTGTTTCCCTAAGTTCCCAACTTTAGTGTACATTACAGTTGTTAAGACTGATACCTTTCCTTGACCCAGAGTTTTCTAGTCTTGGGATAGAGCCCAAGAATTTCATTGCCAAGTGCTGCTACTATTCAGGGACCACCCTTTGAGAGCCACACTCAAACTACGTGCTAACCAAGCAAATCTGTCTTTGGAGCAAGCAAGTAAAGTAAAGTTTAGACTTACACCACGCCCAACAGGGCTCTCTTCTAATTTTACTCATCCATCTTTTCTAATTTGCATGAAGAGAATTTACCATTGAAGGGACACAAACAAAAGAACTTAGGTTTTGAAGAAAGCACTACAGAGATGATTTTGTTTGGCTATTTTGAACTTGGTTAAAACAACTTTACATAAGCTACTTGTAACATTATTGACTTGAAACAAAGAATTTTATGTGAGAAGACAGGGTAAGAATGTTTGATTGTGATACATTAAACTTCCCTATGCTCAATTCCATATTCATTGGGAGGCTATTATCATGGAATGTTACCTACTCAAAGACTAACTGTATATTATACATTTAGTATATTGACTGCCTACTTAGAAGTGAGTTTGCCCATTATTTAGGTAAAGGAGATTTGGTATGCAATGACCTTTAAGTATCAAGTCGTATTTCCAAAGTATCTTTACTCATGTCAAGAAAAACAGACCTCTTTTCTGATAGTTCAAGCTCAAATAAAAGGCTCATCAATGATTTTGTGAAGCATTGACAAAAACTACATATATTTGCCTGATGGTTGACAAGATACTAATTTGCTGAGAATTTGTGTATGATAAAGCAAGCACAGACAATTTGAACCAATTCTATTCTCAAGTGGTCTATATTTTAAATCATGCATAAACCTGTTTTATATTCCCCAAATGTTCCTTACATAAAATCAGTCATCCATTCCTTTACTACTTACTAAAAATAAAAACTCTTTTTTCTCAACTTTGGCTATTTTTTATGATCTAATAAAGACCAAGTTCTTATTGGGAAGAGAAGAATTGCCTTTTGTTTTTATTTTATCTTTCTTTACTGTTGACAGTTTCATCACACAAAACATCATTTGCATTTAATAAATAATTAGTCCTGCAACTGAATTCTAAGCTACTCAGTTTTATATTTAATTGTTAGATGCATCCATTTTCTCACATACATTAATGAACCAATACTTTAGCACCATTATAATATTAGTGCGGCATTGGTAATTCTTTCATATATACATATATATGTATATATATATTTATTTTAGATTCATTCATTAAGCTTGCTAGGATCCTAGCCCACTCTCTGCCTCTGTGGGAGGCATTTCCTAGCTTTGAGTCTGTCTTCCTTGATGTCCTAAGCCCAGATTTTCCCCAGAATTGAATTCCCCTTCATGAATTTCCTTTCCTGGGTCGATGATCTTGAACAAATCATGGCCCATTTCTTGCCATCAGTTTTCTCATCTGTGAAAGAATGGGGCTGAGCTAGATAATACTGCAAGCTCTTTTAAGCTTCCCATTCCAAGCAGACCAAATTTTCTAAATCTATTATTTCCCCAGCAACATAGCAAAGGTATTTACACCCCAGTTTGAAGTTATCATGGGTAAAAAGAATTGTAAATTCCAACTAAAATAAATTAAGAATTTTCTATCATTCTTTATGGATACATGAATACACAGGGATTTAGAATATATATTCAATAACTTAACAAAATATTCAGTTTATTGGAGGCAGTGGTATGCAGGCAAATGCTGAACCCACTAACACTTAAAAAGCATAATCATGAATGAGCTAGAAAGATAGCTCAGCTAAGAGTGAGTGCTGCTCTTGTAGAGGACCCAAGCTCATTTCTCAGCACTCATGTTGAGGTTCACAACCACCTGTAATGCCAGCTGTGGGGGAATCTAATGCTCTCTTCTGTCCTCTGCAGACACCCATACACACATGACCCTCTCCGACATCCATCCACATGAATAAAATAAATAAATTATTAAAAAATAAGTCGTTGTCATTCTTGCTAATTTCTATAGTATAATTGCTCCCCCATCGGTTGGCTGATTTCAAGCTGGCAACATGGGAGGACTGACTATGGGCTTGAGTGGAGATGATAAGCAGAATTGCTGAATTGGTGGGAACCAGCTCTAGGACATGGGGTACTTCAGGTAGTTACCACTTGAGGGTCAGGGGCACGGTTCTTGCACTAGCTCTAACTTTGTTTCCTTCTGATGCTGGGGGCTAATCCCAGGCCCTGTGTATGTATGAGAGGTCACTCTCCCAATTGAGTTTTATCATAGACCTTAATTAACTTTGTCTAAAGTTTTAGGAAAATTTATTTGATGAGGGGGAGGAGGGAATCTTTCCCCCCTCTGTCCCCTTAGTCATCTCTTCCTAGGCTGATACATTAGCTCAGCCTCTTCAAATCTGTATGTTCATGACTGGTTATGTCTTTTAGCTGTAGTAGAATATTATTTTAAGGTGTATTACTTTTGTTTATGTTGCATTTGTTTAACTCTGTGAAGTTGTGATACTGTGCCTGTGTAAAACACCTGATGGTCTAATAAGGAACTGGCCAATAGCAAGGCAGGAGAAAGGATAGGCAGGGCTGGCAGGCAGAAAAGATAAATAGAAGGAGAAATCCGGAAGGAGAGAGAGCAAGCTAGGAGAGAGAAGGAGAAGGACTCCAGGGTCCAGCCACCCAACTACACAGCAAGTCACAGAGAAAGAAACAAAGAAAGGTATACAGGAATAGGAAAGGAAAAGCCCAGAGGCAAAAGGTAGATCAGATAATTTAAGTTAGGGAAAGCTGGCAAAAAAGAAGCCAAGCTAAGGCCAGGTATTCATGAGTAAGAATAAACCTCCATGTGTGATTTATTTGGGAGCTGGGTGGTGGGCCCCCCAAAAGAATAAAAGAGTAAAAAACAAATACAACATTTAGCCTTAGTTCAAAAAGGAGGAAAAATAAGAATGAAGGTATAGGGAAAGGGAGAGTGACACGTGTTTGCCTAGTAAATCAATTCGGTCAACTGGAGAAGGTGCATGCACTTGTTGCAGACAGGTAGGTTAAAGACAAGATTCCCATGAGTCAAAGCACTGCCTTATGTCAAAGCACAGCAATGACATGCTAGATCATTTAATTCAAAATGCTAATAATAAGCATCACTTATAGTATGCTCCTATGGTGAAGCTACCAGCATTTTGTTGAGGTCAAGGAATTGCTTGTCAGTAGTAAGTGATTCAAAGAAGAACCTAATTAACTAGCACCAGCTTTGCTTGGTGGCCATATTATGGTCCATGATATTAAGCTGAGACATGAATATTGATTTAAAATCCTACTACTAATGAAATAATGTAGCTTACTTAGGAATCGCATCAGAAGCAGGGGCTGGCAAGGATCCTGCTTGTAAGTTCCATGCTTTAGTGAAGTCCAATGATGTAATTTCAAGAGACTGGAAAATCATCTATGGAACATTTTTGTGAGTCAGAGAAGCTAAAAACTCATGACAAGGAACAGTGCCACCTGAAATAGTAGGGTCTTTATATCCAGAGGCTTATTAGTTTGCAGTTGAACCCAACCAGCTGAAACAACAGCCAGCTGTGGATGAACCTGAGCTACAGTGTGGTGAACAGACCTGTCAGGTAAAGCCTTTCAACATGCACCAGTAAGACTAAAATCTTAGCAGTACTCACTGAGAGAGACAACACACGGTTCAAGGAACAAATCAGAAAGAGGATGGAGGGAAGGAAGGATAGAGGGACTGAGAGAAGGAGATAGATAGATAGATAGATGATAGATAGATAGATAGATAGATAGATAGATAGATATCGCTGCACTCTGACAGCTTACTGAGCCAACTGGAGATTAACTGATTTCTGCAAAATCATTCTTTCCAGCAGGCTGTAGTGAGCAAAAATTGCATGTCACGGCTGTCATTTTTTAAAAAAGAAATTCTTGCTACAGTTCAAAACTATGTCACAATTCACAGAGGTTAAATAGGAAGAATTCTGACAAATGACACATTTGCTCTGGTATAAAAATATATACAGAGATGTCTAGATAGAGTATAAATGATAGGTCAATCTGGAATGGATGATAGACACTATTATTAATTCCAGGTATTATTTCTAAAGAGTAAAATAATGGATGGGAATCAATGAAACAGGCGAGTCCATACCCACAGCTTCAGTTCTCTGCATTTCAATGTTTCACTCTATCACACGAATATGCTGGGTATTATTTTCAAAGAATCACCACAGATTCTTTAAATTTGTGATTTTGAAGGCTTACCGCACATTTGAATTTGAAAGGGAAACTAAGGGGTGGGAGTCACAAGTCAATATGTGATACATAAGAACTATCTAGAAAGCAGGTACTCAACAGTTGTGAATATTACACTGGGGAGTAAAATTGAAAACCATTACAGAGAAATAATGTTTTGTGCTATTAACCTGGTTTTTCCTCTTCCTCAGTATTTATGATTTCACCTCACCCCAATTTTATCAGAGAATTGGTCCAGCGTTCACTGACTCAACTGATGGATCTGCAAGGGCAGACACAGAAAGTCATCGCAATTCACTCTGGCTTTGTGTTTCCAAACCCCAGGTCCTCAAGGAAATTGAGACCATTTATAGAATGGCTGAGAGCAACAGGGTTGAGATAAACATCCTGGACAAACATGCACAGGGAAAGGGCTTCCAATCAGGTCAAGAGCATTTCCCTGGGGTGGTGGGAGATTGGCTGAAGGGAGAGGGGGTGCTTGAAGGGCTCCTGGCAGCCTTCTAGGGGTAGAAAATGGTTGTATCTAGGTACAAAGGATCCAAGAAATGTATCAACCATAGATTTTTGTGATCCTAAGAGAGGTAGCAAACACACCTATAACCTCTGTGGACAAAGGGCTCTGCTACAAAAGGGCAGGATGACAAAAGATTGAAGACTGAGATGTGAAGGAGTTGCCAGGGTAACTACTTGTAGTAAAGGGTCAATTTGCAGAAAATTAGGACATATTATTTATTATCTACTCAAAATTGTGAGATATGATTTGAGTCTGCATCATAATTTGATGGAAAACTGAAGATACTTTTTTCTTTAGTAATTTTAGGATGTATTAGTGACATACTTATAAAATAATATTTTGAGATACTAGAGATGTTGTGAATATCTGGGAAGCCTGATATTTTGATGAGACACACATTATTTGAAATCTCAATAAATTTGATAAACTACTTGAAAACATATGCTTGAGGCATATAGAGTAAATATTATGAGGCCAAGGATATATGAAAAATTAATAACAACAGTATAAGAAGAGAGATGTACTAAAAATTAAGTAGTGTCATCAAAATGGCCAGTAAACAGTTATCTTCAGGATAATTAAAGAAGGAAGCAAAAGGAAACAAAAATAATTTTAGTTAAATCAATAAAGGCTTTAGATTCATATTGTCATTATACTGGAGTTATAAAGTACAAAATTCTGTTCCATTAACCATCTTTCACATTTAAATAGAGCTTTACAAAGTCCATTTATATATATATATGTATATATATATATATTCATCATTTGATGAAACATATATGATAGCTGTATATTAGCTAAATACCTAATATAATTACAGCAGTAATGTACACTATGTAGAAAACTAATAGAGGCTTGGGATTTGTTGCTGCTTTAGTATTTTATCTGGGGAAAAAAAGGAAGTGACATTTGTACAGTGACCAGAGTGTAATACATGATGTATGATGCAAAGACTCAGTAGAAAGGAAACATCAGGTACAGGGTCAGAGACTCCAGTGAATGTTAATCTGGCTACTGAGAAATAAACAGGGCAGTCATGGGTGATACATCAGCATGCCTCCAGAAAGAGGATGGCATGGAGGTCAAATCTAGGAATTGTGGTGATATTGTGTCCCCCAATATATTGTGCACCCTAATAAACGTATCTGGGATCAGAGAACAGAACAGCCACTAGATAGACACAGAGACCAGAAAATGGTGGCACACACACCTTTAATCCTAGCACTTGAGATCTCATGTCTTGCTTGGGAAAGACACATGCCTTTAATCCTAGGAAGTGACGGCAGGAAGCAGAAATGTATATAAGGAGTGAGGAATAGGAACTAGAGGCTTTTTAAGCTTTTAGGCTTTTGAGAAGCAGTTCAACTGAAATCCATTTGGATGAGGACTCATAGGCTTTCAGTTTGAGGAAACAGGATCAGCTGAGAAGTTATTGAGGCGAGGTTAGCCGTGGCTTGTTCTGTTTCTCTGATCTTTCAGCATTCACCTCAATACCTGGCTCCAGGTTTGTTTTTATTAATAAGACTGTTTAAGATTCATGTTACAAGGAATCTAGATTATAATTGAATATAATGATGAGTCACTGAAGATGGACAAAAGTCTGAATTAGTGTTATGAGATTGGGGCTACACTATGCATAAAGACTACAGGATATCCACCAGGGACAAGGACTTTACTACTGTAGAGTGAAGATAATGATGCCTTGAATAAGGACAGCTGTGGTAGTGACGAGTTTTGGATGCATTTTGAAGGTCATATCAATAGGACTTTCTGAAATATTGGATGTGAGAGGTGAAGACACAAGCTGAAGCCCCAAGCCTAAGCAACAGAAGAAATGTTGGTGTCATCCACTGAGATAGACGAGATTTAGAAGTTGGGGATACCCTATGACGTCTATTTATCTTAATACTCAGAATAACTACTATTCTCCATTGTGCATATTAGCTCTAGTACAGTAGGAAGGACTTTAACTAGAACGTCTAAGGAGTCTAATACTAGATAGGATGTGTTTAGAAACTTCCAGACATTCCTTTCTCCAGTGACTGGATAGATGGAATTATTCTTATAAGATTTCTCATTGTCCTAGTTTTCTTATCTGGTATATTAGCTTTTAACTTACTTTCCAAGGATGCAAAATGCTCCACTAGTAGTGGC